>CABFOW010003354.1:0-15007 GCA_902141385.1 Timema californicum
ATGAAAAAAAAATCAAAATGAAAGATTGGAAAATGGGAATATGGGCATCATCTCTGAAAATTTCAAAGTTAATATAATATAACATTCCCCTTATGGTATAAAAGTGAAATATTTACTTAAAGGTATAGGGACAACATCAAATAACCAGAAGCATCTGAAATTTTTAAATTTCAAAACAAGGGTCATAGAATTGGGTTGGTAGAGGGAGTGGGAGGATTTAAATTTCCAACTGTATAGAAAAAAAAAACATTTTGGTGCGGTAGGAAAATGATATACTTGTAAGTAGTTTACAAAGACCACTCCATATGATCAGAAAATACTGAAAATCGGTTCCTTAATTTAAGGTGTATAAGAGTTCACAAGCAATTAGAAAAAAACTGCTTGGTGTATTAGAATATCGAAATATGGCCGGTAATAACAGGGATCAATATGTATCTATGAAAGGCCACTCTTTCATTTAGGATTTTTTTTAAACTTTGATGTTCTTTTTACAAATTTGTTTAGTAATAATATATATTGCACCGTTATACTTCTATTACGATCACGTTTATGCAAAGATTTTTGGATTACAGTAAATCCCTATTTTGACATAATGTTTTAGTCATTCTGCCAATTTTTCACATTTAGTCACATCATTTAAACCAATAAAGAACAAATATATAAAATTATATAAATTTTGGATACTTTTACCTTTGGTTAATTTTATACTATAATTAAAAATAAAGCTTTTTAAAGATTCACCGTGCAAAGAATGGGCACACAAGTAAGTTCTAATAACAGATACACGGCACACTCAGATTCTTAAAAAATAAAATGTATAACATGGCTAAATATTGTGATCAGACTACTAAATCGGTAAGGTTTGTACACGCAAAGTATGACCTATTATTTGAACTAATCACTCCCTTTATGTAGCTGGGCTCAAGCAGCATTAGGGATTTACCAGGTCTAATATTTTTAGGTATGGTTAGTTAAATCCCAAATTTATTTTATTTTCTTATTAACGCGTCTTACTACCTGTTCAGGTTATACGCATAGAAGATAATTACTCTAATGAGGTAGGTATGAGAAAAGAATAATTGTATAGGTAGTCACCCGCATTCGCGTGCAGGGAGAGTGAAAAAAATTAGGAAAATCCACCCTCAATAGACACGACTAAGATTCGAACACCTATTTCTCCGCTAGAAGTAGGCCAATCTAACACGAGAGTGACGCCTTAGACCTTTCAACCACTAAAGTGGGTATCGAACATTAATTTTTTTTCTATACTTAGCACCCATACTTTATATAAACGAATGATAGTACAGTTCCACGTCAACTTTGGTTTGTAAAATACATTATAAACAATAATTAATATCTGGCTTATTGAAACGTACATAATTCATTAATGGATTAAACACCCTTTAGTTTGGACTTGTTTTGTTTAGTGATGACTGGTGTGGGAATGTCTTGTGTGTCAGCCGGAGTGAGGTAACTGATGGGAGTGGCCTAACCAACTCTTGGCTCCACCCTGCTAAAGTTCAGTGTTCCGTCCAGAGATAGCCCTAGTAACAAGGGGTGAGATTTTAGCGTTATAGCCTCTAGGTAAATAACAAATTACTCGATAATTAAGCTTTGGATTATAAATATTTTTATAGTAAATTTGTCTTAAATAATTTAAAAGTTTGACCTCCTTTTATAAAAAGTCAAAACGCTGTTTTATTACCATTTTTAGGCTGTGTCAAAATAGTCAATTTTAGCGTATTTTCACAAATTATAAAAAATAAATTAAATAAAAAACAAACAAAATTATAAGCAGGTCTAATTTGTACATCCTTCCCTTACAAAATAGAACAAGTCTCTTGTTCCTGCGATGTATTTACGATGCTGTATAGGCTAAGTAAGTTGGCCATGCAAACCAGCAAATATATCGCTCTGAAACGGGGTCTTAAGGGTGCTACGTGGGCAGGTATAAATACCTCGTCACCTTTAGGGAGTAAAAAAAAATGTCATCTCTCCTCTTTACTTAAAAGAGGAAGGACGAAAGACTTGCCACTCAAGGCCGTGATGATTAATTCACCAGTAAAGGCGATAGCTTTGCCACTCTTTTGTCTTATATTTCACAACAGCCCACTGGCTTGATACACAACCAATCTACTTCCCAATTTAGACAGTGATCGAGTTATTTAAGGAAATAAGAACATTACTATTTCAAGTTGCTAGCAATGCTGATCTTGTATATTAAATCGTGATTTACATTCCTGTACATAAAATAATTAGGTACTCCATCAAACTACCTGTTATGGATTATTTGCATATCTACTAATTAATAATCTATTATGTTAGGTAAAAGAAAAGTTTAATTTTAAAGGAATTGTACCCGCATGTACTTGGAGAGTGAGTGGAAATCGACCATTCAAGACAAAATCCTCTCTATACAACAGACCGGGATTCTAACCCCAACCTCCATGTCATTGGCAACCAATTCTATAGTTAGAGTGACGCCTTAGATCATTTGACCCTTTGGGTAAATCCCAGCCGGACATTAGCCTGAACTCTTTTAATCTTTTGTTGAAACATCTATAAAACCATGACTAAAAAAATAATAGCCCTCTCCAGTGGGCATACGAACAAAATCATCTCTCTCATCTAATCTAATTTACAGGTGATGGGTAGGTCAGGGTTGTAATTCCAGTCGTGTGGTTTGAGATTTTTTTTCCTTTGATTATTTTTCACTCTACCTTAACACAAATGAGGGTATAACACCTCTGATTGATAATTTCCACTTTCTTCCCCTTTAGTGTGATTCTTGTATTATTAGGGAATTCAATCATTATTTAAAGGCAAAACTAGCAGATCCTAAATGTGTAACAATTGCATACCAATTACCTTTCTTTACAATTTTAAAGTAAGTGGTGGTGAAAACTATAATTGTTTAGAACGTTTAGATATTTTAGTAAAATATTTTGATTTATAGTTGGTGTAATTGAAGCTATTGTAGGCCAACTTTATAACCTGTCTTTATCAATAATATTAGATAAGATGGTGTAAGTAAGCGTGATCTTTAAAATGACTTATTAGTTATACCCACAAAATAATTACGAAATATTATGCTTGTGATTTGATTTATTTCGATTTTTATATTTATAACTTATTTTGTATGTTTCAAAATATTCCTAAACAAAAAAAATTTATATTACAATAGCTATCATTAAGCTTGTATGGATATAGTTTTACATAAGTCATGTAAAAAAGTGTTTAATTTGTTGCTCTGTGATTAAAATAGCTTTCACTTTATATCTACAATTGAGTAAAATGCGTTTGTTTCAATCTTTACGTGGAGAGCCTAAACAAGGGAAGTAGTGTTGAATATATTATTACAACCAAATAAAGTTGAAGTAAAATATAAATCTAGAAAAAATATTAGGCAAGGAATGTCCACTATATGTGTACACCTAATGAAAGGTAACTATGTCCATTATATATGTACACCTGATTAAAGGTAACAATGTCCATTATATGTGTACACCTGATGAAAGGTAACAATGTCAATTATATATGTACACCTGATGAAAGGTAACAATGTCCATTATATATGTACACCTGATGAAAGGTAACAATGTCCATTATATATGTACACCTGATGAAAGGTAACAATGTCCATTATATGTGTACACCTGATGAAAGGTAACAATGTCCATTATATATGTACACCTGATGAAAGGTAACAATGTCCATTATATGTGTACACCTGATGAAAGGTTACAACGTCCACTATATATGTACGCATATAATGAAGGAATGTTATGTTAACTATATGTGACTTCACTATCTGCATGGCTCAAGGCATTAATTCCCAAACTTTTTTTTTAACCTATTGCCCCCTTCTGAGAATTTGCTGCTGCTACAGCCCCCACCCCCCAAGTTAAATATAATATGTATTCTGAAATCAATGATAATAACCTTGCAGAAATACTATCTTGCCAACTTGTCAATATTACCTCGTTTGAAAAATCATGATCACAAAATAAATGAACTTTTTACGTGGAATAATTTATAATTCTTATGAATAAAGCACTCGTTAAAACATAACTTATGTTCAATTATTATAAACATAAGGAATTGAAAATTATAGAACATAGATACAGTATTTAATGTAAGATCCTGTTGTTAAATATTCTACTGCCTGTATTTATTAGCATAAAATTATTCCTGCAATATCAGTAAAAACCTATATGCTGCCGTACAACTTCTTTGCAATTATTTATCATCTCACAAAACCCAAACCCTGGAGGACAGTATCACCCAATATGGGAAACACTGGTCTAAGACTTCATCCTCGTGCTATCATCGTCGTGGCCTACTGATGACGGGAATATTGGTTTTCAAATCACTGTCGGGTATGAAAAACTACACGGATACCACAAAGTTTAGAAAAATGTTGTTCAATACACGTATATCACAAAATAAAAACCAATCATGTTCATCACACATAAAGGCCTACAAAAAAGTTTAGTAAAATTATGTTCAATACATGTCAACAATATATGACCAAACAAATTCAAATCATGTTCATTACACTCATATCCCTAGACAAATTCAAATCGTGTTCATTACACTCATATCCCTAAACAAATTCAAATCATGTTCATTACACTCATATCCCTAGAAAATTCAAAATCGTGTTCATTACACTCATATCCCTAAACAAATTCAAATCATGTTCATTACACGGATGTCTCTAATTAAGAAAAATCATGTTCACTTCACGTGTATCCAGTGGTGGATCTAGGGCAGGGGTTCCCAAACATTTTGAGACTACGTCACCCTTCAAATGTTACAATTTCCCTGCGACGCCCTTGTACTCAATATTTTTTTTAATAAAAGTCCAAATTCGATATGGTGGCATTTTCAAAAAGAAAATTGTAATATACATTACTTGATTGCATTCTTTTAAATCTAACAATACAAAATTAGAACAAAATGACAGAACTCAATAAGAAGGAATTAGAGTAGACATATTTTTGCTGTACTAATCTCATGTGTACAATTTGTTCATAATGGTGACACAAATGTCTTCTTGTATACTTTTTTTTTACCGTACTTAAAATATGTATGGGTACACGTATTGGAAACTTGCATGTTGCATTTCACTATACATTATAAGTTTTAGTTTGTCCTTATAGGCGCGACGCGACGCCCAGCTTGAAAACCCATGATATAGCTAGTGTATGGCGTGTACCCTGGGTGGCAGGGCACCACTTAACGGGGGGCATCACTGATCAGTTTCTATTTGCTCATTCATAATCTCTATTATTTTTTATTCCAAACAATTTTTTCATTTTAAATAATTTTTAATTATATTATTTAATACTAAAGAGACAGAGCGAACCTAGGGCGCAAAGGTCCCAAGGCGTATTTAAACATTTTTGTTTGTTTTTAAGTGTAAAATAATATTTAAACTAAACAAGTTTATATTTTATTTTATTTTTAGCACCACGTCTTAGTACCCAATTTATAATTATTTATCAATAAATAAATAATATTATCTAAAATTGAGAATGTATTAAAAAGCATATTATTAACAACATAATTCTATTTATTGTTTTATGACGTTCAAGGTCGCTTTGATTTTTTATTAAAAACTAAAGGAAATTTTAACAGAAAAGGAAGAAAAGAAGAACGAAATGGAGCTACAAGAGTGTCAGTCGCAGTGTTATGACAACCCTGCTGTCATGGTTGAACATAGAAGTAGTGTTCAACAAAGATTAGGTGAAAAAATAGCCTGGAAATATTTGTGAATCGCAACAATCACTCGCTCAGCTTGGTGAGTGTACCTACAGTCAAGCAGGATACAATGATGGTCACGGATTTTGGATACATCAAAGCTCTCTGTCAGTTCAACACAGCACTGGGAAAAACTGAAAAACGCTGCACCTGTGGTTGTGAAGTCGAGGTCCAAAACCAGATGGAGTGCAAGGACAGAAGCAGTGGAACCTGTTAAAAAAAAAAGTACCTTGAGAAGATACTTAGAGCAATCCAGGACATTACAGACGATGTAAATGAAACCAGTGAAATAAGAAGTTACTTTTTTTGACTTTCTCATTGATGTCAAGGGACTGTTTTACGATAACGATATTAAGGATTTAAAGCAGAAATGTGAGCATTTGGGCAAATTCTACAGCTGTGAAGTTGATGGACAGCAACTGTATGAATAAATTTTAGATTGTCGAATGTTTTTATCAATACGGGCCAACACGAAAATCAAGACTTGAAGAGCTTATATAATGTATTGTTCGTTATGGAGATGAGAGCGTTTTCCACAATCTTCACAGTGCTATTCAGATACTGCTAACCATCTCCAGCTGTGAGAGCTGAAACTAATACGTTCGTATTTGAGATTCTTTATGGGCCAAAGCAGATTACTTGAGCTTGCTCTGTTGATTGTGTAAAGCGAAGAAACAGAAACAACAGACTTTAAAAGCACATTATAGATCAATTTGCGTCAGTAAATATAATTAGTAATAATAATAATAATATTTAGCACCGCGTCTTACTACCCGTTTGGGTCATACGCTTTTAAGTACTAATTACGCTTATGTATTAGTAATTGGGAAGGTTGAATTAGAGGAAGTGAACCCGCATTTGCGTGGAGGGAGAGTGGAAAACCATTTAGGAAAAACCACCCCCAGTTCACCCGACCGAGATTCGAACCTCGATCTCCCCGTCCTCAGCAGTTGAGCTCAACACGACTAGCGCGTTAGCCAACTACGCCACCGAGGTAGGTTATAATTAGTAATTTTCTTGTATTGCCATTGTGTGTTAAATAAAAGATTAATAAACTGGTATAATTTCTGAGCTGGTATTGTGTTAAAGTTGTTTAAAAGATGGGTGTCAGGTGTTTGGACAGGGACGCAATTTCAGTGCTTGCCATAGGTGCTATTTTATGTATATCCGCCACAGCGTGTATCACAAAATAAAGAGCTCTCTTGTTTATTTAACGTATATTACGTAATGAAGGGAAATTATGGTCAGTATACGTTTATCACTCTTTAAAGGGAAACTATATTCAGAGACGTTTGTAGTATTTACATTATTAGATGCTTTGTCTTAAGAAAGGTCAATTTCCTTGTTCAAACTGAGTTCTCCAGAATGTCCTATTATAAGCTTCCTCTTTTAGATCGTGAAACTTCATCTTCTTTCCTTGTTTGAGATCATGAGTCACTTGAATGCGTAATATTCCTGGTCCCCCATTACCTTCCATTTTGTCTCATACAATATCACTTAGTATGAATTTATTTTCATAGTGTGACCCATCCAGTAGGCCTTTCTTCTTATAACCACTTAGGTAATGGTTCTGTTTTCATGTAATAATCTTAGAACCTCTTAATTAGTTACCTGATCCAATCTGCTTTATCTTCTATATTCTTATCCAACACCACGTCTCAAAACTACCAACAATGTATTCGCCTTTTTATTTTCTCACTATCTTACAGGCAGAGAAAGTATTGTGACCATCAAAAGAATTGAACTCGAGATTTTGATGAATATCGACGTTTCATGACCCCCATCCCCACTCCCGCCAAACCAAAAAAGTGGCTTTTGAATTTCCGTCTGTCTGTCTATATACCTTGGAGTAGGCTATAGCCTAAACTATTTTACCGATCGGGCTAAAACTTGGTATCTAGGGTTTTCGGTATTGGCTATCCAACTCTAAAATTAAGGGTAGTCTACTGAGGAGCAAAAAGAGAAAAAGTCGATTTTCTCAAAATCGGATCTAACGATTTGGATTAAATTTCATTTTAAAACATTTATAAATGTCCCAAACAAAATTTCGGCTAATTGAATTTAGGGGGTCTGGTTTGATGCGTAGATTCTAATTTTTTTTATATCATATCTCCGAAACTATTTGAGATATTAAACTACTTATCACTGAAAATGTGTAGATCTAATTATAATATAAATATTTTATTTTATCATATTATCTTCGAAATTGTTTGAGATATTAAATTACTTACATTGCAAATATGTAAATCTATTTATAATACAAATATTTTATCTGAAACATAGTATTACAAAACAAATAATTTTCAAGATAAACGCCAATACACACACACACACATACACATATATATATATATATATATATATATACTGAAATATAGTATTACAAAACAAATAGTTTTCAAGATAAACGCCAATACTCACACACACACACACACACACACACACACACACACACATATATATATATATATATATATATATAAACTTTTCTAACACTAAAGTTAAAAGTATTGCGCTATCAAAAATAATTTAACACGAGATGTTGATGGATGTGAAGGAACCTCAAAAAGTCGTTTTTGCAATGCCATACCTCTGTGTGTTTGTTTAACCTTAAGATTAAGAGAAGTTTAATAAAGAGCAAGCGTATAACCCGAACGGGTAGTAAGACGCGGTGATAAATAATAATAATAATAATAATAATAATAAAGAGCAAAAAGGGAAAAAATCAATTTTCTCAAAATCGGCTTTAATGATTTTGATTAAGATTCGTATCCAAGCGTTGATTAAAATTATAAACCAAATGTTTATTATCATGTTCCCATGAAAATGACTTTGGGGGTACATTACAGACCCGGAAATGTCCTTACATCTGCAACTATTTGAGATACTAGATAACTTATCATTGCAAAAATTGTAGTACTATTAAAATTTAAAAAATATTTTAAATATAACTTTATAAAAATAATAGTTTTGAAAATATTGGCAAATATATTAATACTTTTTTTGTGAGCTGTATTTGTACAGAGACACTACATATTATGTTTTAACGCAATATTTCTCTAATTCCATAGAGTAATTAGATAAGTAGGTCTCTCAAAAAGTGTATGTTCTTTTTTCTTAAACCTCTTAGGGAAAATATTTGTACAGTATTTGTAAAATATTTGAACATTTTAGACTCAATAGTCAATATATACCTTTTTATTGGTCTAAATTATAAATGAGTAATTTAATAAAATTTCAATAACCATAAAATGTACAACCCCTAACCGGAAGTTGAAATTTTAATACGAAGTGTTGACCCTTTTGGGCCCAATATAAATATTTTATTTTTGGTACAACATACTAGTAGGACTTTAATTATCTAAGAATAAAATCATAAAATTTAAATTTGGGAGTCAAAAAATGTTTAACGTAAAAGTATAACGCAATTATTTATGTTCGCATTTACTAGTGTATATGAGTTGTTTCACAAATATTAAGAATTTTGAGAAATATTTCCATTTAAAAAAATAGAGCGAGAAAGTCCTTGCGGAGCTCCATACAATTTTTTTTTAATTTGACGGCGAGAACTTAGCCAAAATCTAGCTTTTTTACCTCTTCGCTTATCCACTTTACTTAATGTTTCATCCATTTTCCCGCGCAAAATTACAATATTCAAAACAATTGATTATCGGGTGATAAAGCCGATAGACTAGTTGAATAAAACATATAGTATAGTTTCAGAAATAACCATAGTAATAAAACTAATAATGAACACACATACACACACGACAATACATTATTTGAATGGATGTTAATATTTTAAGCACCTGTGTTTTTTTACAATGCCACAAATAAATACACCTTCAGCAGCTAATGTTTAGTGTCAGCCTCAACTTACCTTTGTGAAAACCACTAACTAAAAGAGTGTATGCTGGTAAAAGAGGTTGGTAAAGATTAGCTATTTCCTTTTCCTCCCTTCCTTCCGAGGGGAGGGTCGAGGTGGCTACTTATTTCAAGGTGAAAAATAATGTTATTGATAACATAATAATAGAACCCAATAAAACAATCCTACATTTTCATAAAATTTACTGCGGTGGCCCTGTCAAAATATGACTTTATTTGATAGAGGAACGCAAGATCTAGGTTTATAGCCTATTACTTTAATCTCAGAAGTACAACTTTTTTCACGTGTCGCAGAAATTCTTTAAAAAACCTTAAAATTCAATTTTTTAAACTGGCTAGAGAGTTGTTGATAACTTTCACCAACATTTCGTTGAAAACCATATTTAAAAATATCCAACCAATCATTAAATAAAGCGGAATTTCTAAACGTATTCCACGCGTCTCAATGCTCTCCCCATGTAGCATCCTTAAGAAAATCATTTATCGGCCATTTCCATTAACGAGACATGAAAGAAAGGAAAGAAATAAAGTAAAGAAACAGAAATACATTTTATCACTGGTTAATGGTATTATTTATGTATATTGACCAAAATAATTTGTATCACTTAATGGCCCTACTGCAAGGTGCTGTGCCATGATACATAATAGGCTACATTTGACTCCAGAAAATGTATATTTAGACTTAGTTATAACATACTTAGCACCGCGTCTTACTACCCGTTCGGGTTGTACGCTTAAGTATTAATTACGCTAATGGGTAAGTAATTAAGAAGTTGAATATAGAGGACGTGAACCCACATTTGCGTGGAGGGAGATTGGAAAAATATATTGAAAATTTTACCCCCAGTTCACCTGACCGAGATTAGAACTTCGATCTCCCCGTTCTCGGCAGTTTGGCGCAACACTAAGCAATCGCGTTAGCCAACTACGCCATCGAGGCGGGTTGACTTAGTTGTGGTTTGTCTTTAGTACACATCACTGAAAAATCCCATAGAAGCTTATATATTTATTCATCTGCCACAAACCATCTCTCCAGAGTCATTAAGTCAGTTCACATTCATTTTAATAATTCTGATTTAAATACCCAGTTTTAAATATTTTGTGGCTTTTCGGAAGTTGATTATTTAATCACCTACATAAATTACTCATATGAATTGTCAAAAGAATTTAAAATAATAATTTTTAAACAAAATTCATGTTCATTTCCCCGACAAACAAATAAGTAAATAAATAAATAGATGTCACTAACACTTTGGATTGAAAGAGTTAGTGTGACTCTCCCACGATTATTTTATAATTATTTGACCCACAAATGAACCAGAGTAAATTGAGAGTTATTTAAACCAAATTTGATTCTTAGCAAAAAGAATAGTAAATTTAATACGTCTTTATGCAGCTATAATACCTAATAATGTCTTAACCGCGCCTGTGGGCACACAAACTTAATGCTAGTCTCATTTACTCTGGCTTACCAGTGAGTGGGAGGTCAGAGATAAAATCCCTGTCGGATAAATAAAAATATGTTTTTGCCAAAATAGTTTTCCACTCTCCCTTTGCAAGTAGAAGGTGTTTGGACCTTTTATATCTTCATTTACTCCCCACACATAACAATGTAAATAAAATATTTTAAAAAGTAATATAATTAATTGGATTTGTTTTACCTTTAAAAATTATTTCATTCAAACGACTGACTAAATTCCATAATTTATCAAATTGTTACTTATTTAAGATAACATCTAAATATTACTAGAAGTAAAATATAAAATGACTTGCCGTTTGTTTTTACAGTAATTTCTAAGATTGTCTGTTAAACGTCTTTTCTTTGGTTTTCTTGAAAGACGTAGACATTCTGATTTTTTACAAGTGAAGCAATATAGCTTTTTCATTTGTTTTGCTGATACACTTTATTTCCGCACTGTGGCTAAGTTTTCTCCATCCATGATTATATACAGAGTTTTTTCTATGAAGTATTTTACAGTAATGTATAACAATCATTTTTATAATATAAAAGACAAACTATAGAAATACTATTTTTACATTAGACCTATACATATATAGGCCCAAATGTTCACAAACTAAGTTTTAGATGCTCATATTCAACACAAGTTTAGATTAATTTCAAATTCAAACAATACTAATAAAACATTCAAAAAGTGATCAACAATTACGAAAGCACTATCTACTGTTAAAATATTTAACAGTTTAAATCAAAACACTAAGATAATCATTATTTTAAAAACGTAGAAAAGTTAACTACTCTACGAGACACAATCAAACCAAAATATATTTATTCTTCGTTGGATTTGAAAGGGCATGCTCAAAACTTCCAATGTTTGTTGGCAATAGAGATGGGCGATAAATCACTGTGATTTTTTTCACCGATACCGTATTATCACCGCTACTCCCATTGACTCGATCTCAAAAGTATCGGTGATTGAGATATCAGTAATTGGAGATACTCCATACTCGCATCGGATGGCAAAAGTTAGTCGAGCTAAGGAACTAGTATTGCTTCTTCTAGACACTCGATTAAATACTCTCTTCGCGACACTGTTATTCTTTTATTTTTTATTTTCTACAAGCTAATTGAAAATCGACCTTATTGACTGGTATGTTTTAAATGTTATTTCTATTTTAAACACTTGATCTTTTAGAGATCATTTTTCAAAACTGTATCAAATTGCTACGTAAAAATTACTTTAATGGCTTGTTTAAATGTTTAATTCACATGCGTTTTCAATACAAAATATTTGTTGTTAAGAACCAAATCGAAAAGCTTGCTTACTAAACAAATCACATTTCGGATTATTTTTAAAAGTAGGCTATGAAAAAATATCATTTATTCTTTTTTTTTCGGTGACCATATCCCCAAAATCACAAATAATAAATTAAAACAAGTAACCAATTAGAAACTATATAAATAAACCTTAATATTTACCATGAGTTGATGATCCTAATCATCATATAGTCTAATTTAAAGTTTATTTGCTTCTAATAGAGGTATAGTTCATCTAATATTAGATGTACGGTATTTAAAACAAAATAATACTACAATAATATAATATATGACCTATATTCCAAACAACATTTTCTAAACCAATCGCCATTATGTTATGTTCAATTTTAATGTCACATAAATTTTAATTGTAGTAAAACAGATCACTAAATAAATTACACAATTACAAGAGTTTCTCATAGTACGTCAAATAAACTTTAATATTGGTATTCAAGTTTAACGTGTTTGTTGGACCCCTAATTTTGCCCAAATTACATAACATTTTACTATAAAATATTATATAACATGTTTTGCTTCCTATTTTTATCAACTGTATGAAACATCTTAAAACGCATACTTTTTTATTAACTGTACATTATTCAGGCAGCATGAAACCCAGATGAGACCTGAAGATTAAGTAGCTGTATGTCGATTGTCAATGTCAGTACCGAAAGAAAGAGCTTATCTTAGGCCTTTAAGTATCGAATTCCATTGCAAGCCGCCTAACATCCGAGTAATTAGTTTTCTTACAACCAATACTCATAGGACTATTCGAGTAAATACTAAATACCGAGTTCTCAGAAATACTCCATAACCAATCATCGTTTTACTCACCTACTCTGACAGCCGCTAAATTACTTGCTTTGACCTTAGTTGGAAAGTGAAAAAATGTCAGGTGCAAAACTTTGGCCCACTCATGAAAGCACTAACGACCGGACCTAGTGCAATCGTTAGTGCTATGTTAGTGCTGCTCAATAAACTCAAAATTTTCGTTAATGCTACATTTTTGTGGAATCTATAAGCGAACATATTTGGGTGGGTCCAAGTTGACGTCGACCTGTCCCCACCCTTCAGCTTATGTTGCGGCACAAACGACAAAACTTAGGGCAAACGTTAGTGAAGTCATTGAGCCCAAACATTTCGTTAGTGCTACATTTTTGTAAAAGCTATAAGCCAAAATCATTGGATAGGGCCAATTTGACGTCAACCTGGCCTCGCCCACCATCTTATGGTGCGGCACTAATGACAAAACCCAAGGCAATCGTTAGTGCTGGTCATTGAACAAAAACCTTTCGTTAGCGTTACATTTTTGTGAAAGTTACTAGCCAAAATCATTTGGTGGGGCCAAGTTGACGTCAACCTGGCCACACCCACTATCTCACGGTCCAGCACCAACGAAAAAACCTAAAACAATCAGTGCTACGTTAGTGTTGCTCAGTAAACAAAAAAAAATCGTTAGTGCTGCCAGAAAGGTAGCTAGTGCTGTATTTATTGTTAAGTTAAAGTCCAAAAAATGCTTTAGGTTCGCATCATCAACACGTCAGGTATTTTTAGCACCACGTCTTACTACCCATTCAGGCTATACGCCTATCACTAATTACGCTAATGTGATAGGGGGGAGGAAAGTTTAGTTTGGAAGAAGTGCACCCGCACTTGGGGGGCGTGAAATTGGCAAATTATTTAGGAAAAACTGAAATTGAACTCGGATCTACCTGTCATCGGCAGCCAGTCTACTGCGAGAGTGATGCCTTTTACCGTGGGGCCACCAAAGAAGATGACACGTCAGTTGATCACTGCTTATTAAATATTTAGTTTGTTTAGCTATATCACATAATTGTTTGTCATCAACTTAGATTTGGTCACAATTATGATCAGTGGCAGCTTGTAGCTAGAATTAGTGGGGGTGCTGCTCCAGAAAGTGTTTAGCATTTGTTTTGAAATTGTGTAAAAGGAAAAAAACATTTATAAAAAGAAAATGTATTCAGGAACTTGATAAAATCTTAACAAAAAAAATTTTTTTTACTTACTTTAACTTAAATTGTTACAGTTTAAGCTTGATCTATTCCTTTAAAAATGAAATCCATTCTTCTTATTTTAATTTGCGCAAAATGTTCAATGATTTTCTCCTTGATCTCTGGATGACAATTGATGAAATTTTTCTCAATTTAAACCACTATACGCGCATTTAGTATTTTTGTTAAATAAAAGAACCGAAAAAAAATGAATCAAATAGAATATATGGAGGCGAAATAATAATCTAATTCTAAACTCTTCTACACTTTATCACATTCAAGAATATGGTACACGGTTTTTAAGCCCAACACACGCTGAGTAAATAAAATTTCCTTCCACCATCATGCCAGAGACGGCACTGCGAGAGCAACAGTGCTTTCTCTATCTGGTAGTCTCGCCTTCCTCCCCAACCCCTCTCCCCCCCCCGCCCCTATGTGCGCATGCGCG
The DNA here is from genome assembly GCA_902141385.1 of Timema californicum. Taxonomy (NCBI): domain Eukaryota; kingdom Metazoa; phylum Arthropoda; class Insecta; order Phasmatodea; family Timematidae; genus Timema; species Timema californicum. The sequence continues at coordinate 14,888 of CABFOW010003354.1, forward strand.
CAATAGTCAAACACCACGTTGCTGGTACTGTGAAGCACACAGTTCCATACGAAGATTTTTGTATCTTTTTCATAACTGGGGATGGCTACTGAAGTACTGACATTAAGCTTAAGGAATATA
>CABFOW010003354.1:19423-31305 GCA_902141385.1 Timema californicum
GTTCGGGTTATACGCACTTACGCTAATGTGTAATGGTAGGGTGATTTTGAGATGAAATGGAGGACCTACAGTTTAACGTGGAATCCGAACCACGGTGGAGGCCTGGCATCCTATAGAATAGTTTCTCCGATTCTATCTTATATAAAAATACTTATACAAGGATGGTTGCAGATGTCACCTGAAGAGATTGGGAAACCAATTAGTAAAAATAGAACACCTGTCTGGGATCCAAAGCCCAATTCAAATTCACCAGCCACCCACAAGAGATTAAACATTATCATGGAGACCACCGACATATGACATTGTGACCTTGATAGAATTGGTAGAGAACAGTGTGTGTTTGTTGGAAAAAACAGAGGAGAAGTTCAAAGTTCCATCCGGCTACTTTTGGGTGTTCCCAAAATTCTCTTTCTCTCCGGTTTTGATGTCGTCTCCTCCGGAGATGAAAACGCACAGTAAAAGAAACCCCCTATTTTTCACTGGAGCCATATTTAGTTCGGTACTACTCACTAAACTAACCGCCTCTCATTCACAGACAACGATTATGTCGGTATGTGTACAACCACCCAAAGATGGAGTGGGGCTGGGTTGACGTCAACTTGGCCCCGCCCAATGATTTTGAATTATAGCTTCCACAAAAATGATGCACTAAAGAGATTTTATGTTTAATGACCAGCACTAACCTAGCACTAACGAATGCCTTGGGTTTTGTCGTTAGTGCCACACCATAAGATGTTGGGTGGGGCCAGGTTGACGTCAACTTGGCCCAACCCAAAAATTTTGAATCATAGCTTCTACTAAAAAGTAGCACTAACAAAATTGTTGTGTTCAATGACCAGCACTAACGTATCACTAACGATTGCCCTGGGTTTTGTCGTTAGTGCCGCAACATAAGATGGTGGGCGCGGCCAGGTTGACGTCAACTTAGCCCCACCCAATGATTTTGGCTTATAGCTTCCATAAAAATGTAGCACTAACGAAATTGTCGTGTTTATTGAGCAGCACTAACGTAGCACTAACGATTTCACTAGGTCTGGTCGTTAATGCTTTCATGGGCAGGGCTATATTCCATTCACGGTAGGAGTTACTCTCTGAAAGGTCTTTTTTCTTACCAATATCCTACTATATAGTATAGCTTTATGGTAGGGAAAAAGGCCTTTCAGAAGTCAATTCCTACCGTGAATGGAATATAAGTTTATGCACCTAAAAATATCGGTCCATCGAGACACTTGGCAAGCATAGATCTGGTTAATGACCCAAGAACGACCTTGAGAGTGTTGCGGGGGTATGGGGTGTTAAGCTGGTCCTGGTACCTGTCACCCGACAAACATCTGAGGGTTGGGTTTTGAAGAGGGGGTAGGCAGGCTACATAAGCAATAGCAGAGTTCCTGGCAGGACATCGCTGAACTAATTTAAACAAACTTTGGCACAAAATTACGTAGTTTTATGTGGTATTTTAGATTGAAAAAAATACGTACCTTTATTTGAGCTAAAATTCATCGTTTGTATAGAAAATAAAATCTGACCCTACTCACAACGTAGAAATGCAAAAATTTTCATCACTTTAATGCATTAATTAATAGGATTTGTTTATAATATCTTTCTATAGATTAATAAAAATGTATATGAACTACAAAATAAAAAATAGCACGTACTCTTTGCGATATTTCATAATACTGGATTAATGTACAAAAGTAAGTTTTATTCTGATCTTTTCTCAGCCCAAAAGTCCCACCTTCATGCAGCCTTAGTGAGAAAGTAAAAACAGGTAGGAGGGCAAAGTAAAATATGTACTGTGCCTGTCTATATACTGTCAGGGGTGCAGGTATTTCTTTTTTGCGTCTAAATGTCCATTCGGGCTATACTGATTGCAAATGCTATTAGAAAAGTAGCATTTTAGAGGAGGTGTACCAGTATTCGCGTAGAATGAGAGTGGGAAGCAATTTAAGAACAGTACGTGAGGCCGAGATTCAAACCAGTCTCAGTACTTCCAACCCCGATCGCTCCATCACCAGCAATCCAGTCCAATGAGAGAATGACGCATTAGACAATCTGACCACCGATATGGATGACCTACACTTGAAATGAGGTTATGGTTATTTAGACCTCGCTTGGGAAGCTCACATAAAGAGGATGATAACATACATTTTCAATGATCGTGATGATTTTCAATTATATTCCTAATTAGTTGATGTAAACAATATTTGTAACTAGGTAAACGTGTTTAGAAAATGCATGAAGAATTGAATGTATTGTATAGAAAGTTACCACGCTACTGTGAATTAGAGTAGTGACTAGATCTATTCATGTGATGGAAGTTCCAACCAGACAGTCAACTGCTCACCATGCCGGAATGTTTACGCTGAAGTGGACCCTAATGAGCCCCTATGACAGGCGACGTGTCCTTCTTTCCTCTCACACCCCATAGCTACCACCACGACATGCTGCTACGCGGCGCTTACCGCCTCTCGTGCACGTTCCGCCAATAATCAGAATAATGGCAGTCTAAATTGTCAATCCGGATCCCACGGTGTTGCCCTGCACTCCCGTCACTAATCAAGTTGAAGTTATCGCTCTATCTCTCTCATTTTCCCCTCCCTTCCCACATTTATTCTCTCTTTCTCTTCCATACACTGGTGTGGTTACACGCTACAGAAGAGCGACACCAAGCAATAAGGGAACAAAGAACCGAAAAGGAAATTCACATACAATTTTTAGCAATCTCTATGAAGAGAAATTATGTTTTAATTCCTTAGCGTTAACAAGTCTTGGGTTATTTCTGTAAGCTAGCACTAACTTTATAGAATATTTCCAAAATATCATGTCAAATAACACACATAAAACAGACTCAAAACTCATAAATTTCTTTACAAAGCTTTTGCCTCCCTCCGAGAATCAAATTTTTCTTCAATAGTATCGGACACAATACTACCGAAGTTGCACAAAATGTTGTCATAGTTGGTGAACAGTGCTTTCACAGAAATTAGAGCATCATCAAAGAATCAGCAGCAACAACTATGTTTATTCCTTTATAACCTATCAAAAGAAGATACGTGTGATATTTAGCGATAAACAGAGGAACTACATCAATGATGAACCTACCAGCACAGCTAAGCATCAAGAGCAGGAAAATAATATTCCTGAACTAACAAAAATTATTTAGAAAAAAATAATCACATAAATAGGGGCATAGCATATTATTTTTGAAGTTGCACGAGACCGTTCGGAATGGTTCGGGAGCCGGGGCCGGGGCTCCTAAACCAGTGGGGGCCCAGGGCCGCGTCTCTCCCCCCGCCCCCCTTAATCCGACACTGGCGCTACTGATTGAGATAAAGTGCTGGACAAAAGATATTCTTTGATGAATACATCAAAAGAGAAATAAAATGTTTTCTCATAACGGAGCCGGAGAATAAAAAGATTTTACAAAATATTACTAACGTGCCAACTTTATAAATTATAGTGTACATTTTATTTTGAGTCAGTAGAGCGTCTTACTAAAAAGTTGGGAATACCTTGTTTGAGTCACGGTAGGAAGAAAAATACTTTCCTACAAAATTAGGTTTGCTCACTATTATTATTATTATTATTAGCACCGCGTCTTACTACCCGTTCGGGTTATACGCACTTACGCTAATGTGAAATGGTAGGGTGATTGTGAGAGGAAATGGAGAACCTACAGTTTAACGTGGAATCCGAACCACGGTGGAGGCCTGGCATTCCCCACATTCCCAAGTTGTCTTGTCAGAGGTGAAGGAAGGGTTTGGTAATCAGATAAATCTTTGCCGGGACCGAGGATTGAACCCCGGCCGCCAGCACAGAAGTCTGACACCTTACCCCTAGACCACCAGGTCACCATTATTTATATTAATTTGTTGATTTAGATTGTGAATGTTGGCCGGTGAATAAAATACATTAAAGGAAATCCGTAAAAGAAAAAGTGTCATTAATTATTTTTATTAGCACCACGGTTTATAAGTGTACGTAGGCCAATCAGTTAACTATGTTCAAGTGTTAGGGATGAGAAATCTTGAATTTAGAGGAAGTGTGTCCGAATTTGTGTGGATGTAGAGTGGAAAGCCATTTAGGAAAAACATCCTCAGCACCACTGACGTTGGGACTATATATAAACCCTGATCTTGCCACCATCGGCAGTCTAGTTTACTGATAGAATAGCGCCATAGATCACGCGACAACCGACGAAGGTTTTATTTAATTGAAATGACTACAAATTCTATTGAAAATTAAAAACAAGGTACGGATTGCAAAATAAACGATATTAATAAGGAGGACAGTAGAAAATATATAGGATAGCTTACATAGTTTTTTTTTGTCAAAAATTAATGAAACAATATCATATTTAGTATAGTTATAGGAGTAAGGAAAATATAGATAAATATAGTTAGGAAGGGCTTTATATGAAAGTTAGAAAAGTTACTAGATCCACGTTAACGTATTCATACGTCAAGTCATATGATCAGTATCTATTTATTTTGGTCTATATATTATCAATACATTTAAAATAACACTAATAATTAAAGAGTAAAATCTTAATAATTTTAGTCGCAAAGACATGCGTGTATTTTCAAAACGGCTCTTTCTGAAAAAAAAATTGGGCTGTCCTTATTTCGGATTTATATGCCATAAAATTGCGACTTTACGTCTTCAACATTACGCAATTATAAGGTTAGTACTACGATTGCTTTGGTGGCCGCATGATCTAGGGCGCTAATCTCACAGTAGACTAGACAGTCGATGACGGAGATATCGAAGTTCAAACCTCGGTCGGGTGGACTGAGGTTGTTTATTACAAAATAATTTTCCACTATCCATCCAGGAAAATGAGGGTACATTTCCTATAAATATAAGCTTTCTTATCCCTACAACAATTAGCGTAAGTAGTACATAAGTGTATAACCCAAACGGATAGCAAGACGTGGGGCCAAAAAAAACTACGATCTTAAAGAAATAATAATAATTATTATATTGTACGTCTGGGATACAACACTCGTATCCCAGTTTGTGGAAAGATTAGCCAGTAGGCCTACTAGTGTACCATTGCCCAGAGGATGCCCGTATGTAGGCCTACTAATCGTACATCCTTTCCATGGAGGCTCTTACCAGGTCCCGATGAGATGAGGTGATGGTGGTAGTGAGTATGAGGGTGTGGAACCAGTGGAAACACTTAAACGTAGCTTGAACCTAATTAACCAAACCCTAGTTACCATTGGGGTGGTTCCCGTTTCTGAAAAATACCCAAGGTACCAGCCAGGAATCAAACCCGGGACCCTTAGACTCGTAGCCATGTGCACTGATCACTACCCCATGGAGACAGTTATAATAATAATAATAATAATAATAATAATAATAATAATAATAATAGATGCATTCAGAAACCGTAGGCGGGTCCTGATATGCTACCTCATCAATCCGAAGCATCTTTCTGTCAGTGACGTCCGTCCACCGCTCTAGGAAGGCAGGTAGAAGGGCAGCTCCATACAAACAAATAGTTTTTATAATTTGAAATTTCTAAATCGTGGTTGGAACCATAGTGGGGAAGGAGGTAAGGTGTTACAATTTCCAAAATTGATACAAACAACTTATTTTCAGTGTGGTGGAAAACTGAAATTTGAAGGGATCACTTAAAAAACCTTAAGAGTATCAAAAATGTTAATGGGACACCAGGAAATAATGAAAAGTGGGGGTGTATAAAAAACAAACAAAAAACATAAGGTGGGGTGAACAATTTAAATTTGTCAAGCAAACACTTAGAAAGACCCCTCCATATAACCAACTAAAAATTGAAATTTCTCATAGAGAATTGAAGAAACAGCTGGGGGGAAGGGGGGGGAGGTGTAAATTTCGAAATTTATACAAACAACTACTTCTCTGTGTGGTAGAAAACTGAAACTTGGCAAGCGGATCTAGGAACTATTCCAAATATAAATAAAAGTCTGAATATTTAAAATTTCAAAATTGAACTCAGAAAGATATGGGGTAAAGTGGGAGGCAAATAAGCAGAAAAAACCTTTAAAGGGAGGTGCAATATAATATCCACCAGGAATGTAGATGGATTACTCCAAATAACAACATTAGCGTTAAATATTTTATCTTTATAAGTGGGGGTAGGGAAATAGAGGGAAGGGGGGGTCTGAATATTTCCAAAACTAAAATAATAAAATACCAACTATCAGTATGGTTAAAGATTGAAATTGGTCAGTCAGGTTTAAGGTTCGCCTCAAACAGCAACGAATCTTTGAAAATTCTTAAAAAAAAAGAGTCAGCATTTTAAATTTTAAAATTGATGTATGGGAAATGGTCAGAACTGGAAATTTACAAAACTAGAATTACTAGCCACTCATCGGTGGGGTAAGAAATTGAAATTGGCTGAGATAGTAAAGAGACCATCTGGGAAAAATTTATTAATTTATTTAACTTAAACAGGGGACCTGGCGGTCTAGGGGTAAGGTGTCAGACTTCTGTGCTGGCGGCCGGGGTTCGATCCTCGGTCCCGGCACAGATTTATCTGATTATCAAACCCTTCCTTCACCTCTGACAAGACATCTTGTGACTGTGGGGAATGCCAGGCCTCCACCGTGGTTCGGATTCCACGTTAAACTGTAGGTCCTCCATTTCATCTCACAATCACCCTACCATTACACATTAGCGTAAGTGCGTACAAACCGAACGGGTAGTAAGACGCGGTGCTAATAATAATATAACGATTAATTAAAATATTTTATTTTCAAAGCTTAATGATGATGATGAGAAGAAGTTTCCAAATCCTAGAGAAAAGTTTTCAATCAGGTATAAATTAGAAATTTCATGTATATCTACAAAATTATGAAATTTTTTATTCTTGAATCAAAATCTTGGATGAAGGAGGGCTAGGAATTAAAATTAAAATAAAAACCTTGTAGTTGTGGCAGAAATTTATATGCTTGCAAGCACATAGGATGAATGTCCCCAGTAATCAAAAGTAAGGAAAATAAAGATCATTTGAAATTTCGAAATTGAATCCAAGAAATAGGTGATTCAAAATTTTCTGAACTAATAGAAAAACTTCTTGTTGTGAAATAAAATTGAAATTTGGCGTTCAAATAAATACCTTTCCATGTAAACGAACTATACTTGGATAAATGGAATTCCAAAATTTAAAATAGGGAAATATTAGAGCTTGAAATATATACAACTAATGTTGAACAAACCCTATTTTAGTAGTGGTTGAAAATTGAAATTTTCCAGGCAAGTTAGTAACAATATCAGTCAGATAATCAAATAAGTCTTAAAATTTCAAAATGAAAATGAGGGAACCGAAAAGGGATGGAGAAGAGGGGGGCGTAGCTCATAATCTCTCTTAAGCTATTATAAAATCTACCTTTCAGCGTGGAAGAAAATTTAAATTTTGAAAATTGGTAAAAGGACCACCCCAGATAACATCAATTTGAGAAGTTTGGAATTTCAAAATAGGGGACCAGGAAATGGATGAACGGCGTGGAAGGTGGAGAGGGGTAGGAAGGTGGGACATGGGGGAGATTGGGGAAAGGGAGAGAAGGGATAACAATTTCTGAACTAATAGAAAAAAAATAATTTTTTGAAATGGTAGACAGTTTTAATTTTTTATATGCAGACAAAGGAACCTATAAATAAAAAAGTAAGTGTACTATTTTAGAATAATCAAGCGCCTATACAGGAGGGACATAATAATTTAAATAAACAAATTCTGTTGACATTGCTCGATGAACCGTAATACTCTTTGGGAAACCGTAGCTATAATTTATTCATTATGTTTATGTAATAGTTTATTATATCGTGTTCGTTTGTGTACTCAATTTAGGGCTAGATTTTGTTTCAAAGGTTAAATTTATTGAAATAATTATGTCACCATAATTGGTTTGAGATTGCTTTATAATTGTACTGTACAAGGAGGAAATTTAAAAGCGTTGGTAGTCGGATGTTGAACGTCCTAATTTGATATAGCTTTTACGCGGCTTACCCCTGCGTATAACGGGTCAAACTGCTAGTATATATAATCGTTATCATTGTAAATTTGAATATAATACGAAAATCTTCCAGTATATATATATATATATAATTAGAACCACCATTTTATTTGATAAAATTATTTTAAATCTTCAGGAAAGTAATATAGTTTTTGTGTAAAAGCGTTTTTACTATTGATAATTAATGCGTGTAGAATTTATCTTGATATTATATATCCCCTTTTGGAAATTTTTAGAAAATATCTCTCTCCATTATTCTCAAACCAAAAGGATTATATTGAACTCAATAACCTTGGTCTCTTGAGAACCATAACTGTGATCCGGTGAAGACGCCCTTTGTTCAAATAGTAACAGACTGTGGTGCAAGAGCTCGCTAGTGTAGAATAAAGTAGAATCTGTCTCGTGTTTGACACACACATTTTAGTAACCGCCATGAGGAGTGAAATGCCACTAAAATGCCACCCAATGCCTGTACTTGAGGGTCACTACGTGGCCTGGCTTTCCTACTTGACATTTTCACAACTGAAACATTTATTTCTTGCTAGGGTGGCTTTCTTCCGAACTCGTAATAAACTACAATACTTAAAGATGTAGTAAATCTCAGATTTATACTGGATATATGTTAAATATAATTCTAATTTAACTTAGGTTACTAAGTGTGCACTTTCTAAATCTACTGTCTACACGACTTACTAGCTTACTTAATTCTATAACAGGTGCAGTTCTCAGCCTCTGACCGTTAAATTCAGCACTGTGAGAGAGGAAGCCCCAATTTCATCGATGATAACTTTTTCGGGTATGCAGGAATCAAACCCGGGGCACTTTACTCATAAAGTTGACATGCTTACTCTTTTTTTGAAACCTTTTTAACACATTTATGAAGATTAATGTATGTAATATTTAAGACTCAATCAATATATATACATTTAATAAAACTAAACATTTGTCTGTACGTTCGATTTCTTCTCTTTGTTTCCAGTAAACTCAAAAGTACTCTTCGGATCAAGATGGGACTTTTGTTGCACTCCTTATCTTTAATAATAAAGGGCCCTAATGACCTCAGTGTGTCGATGGGCCTCTAAACAGAAATAATAACACATAATAAAGGGTAAGTTAGCTAAATACCAACACACTATCTGATCAGCATGTGAAAAAGTGTTTAAAAAATTCCGAATGTTATTGTGGCTATACTAGCGTTTTAAATTTTTAACAATTCAAGTATATTAAATGTTAACTATTAAGTATCCTTGGCAATGGGGGTTTGGAAAACTACAACAAACTCTACATGTTGAATTATTTTTTTTGTCTTAGTTTATCTTCAAATCAAATGAAACACAATGAGTAATTATAGAAGGTATTTCAATCTTAAATGAAACCATATTGTTTGTAGGTTGCTCAATACTCACATTAATAATCAAACCATGACTTTAACAAATGAAACTTTTACACCTAGGTAACGTTCTACATCTTTATGTGACTTGACCTTACATTTAGATAGATACATACTCAGATAAATAGATTAATCCACCCATTTAAAAGCATAAAATATTTATCAAAATGGTACAGGGTTTGGAATGCTGTACCCTCAGAATTTAAAGATTTAAACTCTGTGAATATTTTCAGAGAAAGGTGGAAGAATCATATGATGGGCAACCAATTTTTTTTTTTAAATTGAGCATCAATTGTTAATACAAGATTGTAAGAAAAATAGTAGGCTATTAGAAATAAGTTTTTAACATTAAGTCTCAAAATAATGTACTACTCAACTTCTATAGTATCTAGAATAATATTTGCATAAGTAACTCTCAAATTGTAGGACCAGTCATGAGCTGAAATTTGTAGAGTATAAATAAATAAGTAAATAAATAAAAGAATACAGCAAGCAGCAACACATAGCCAACTATTTAAATGTTAAGAAAAATTTTTCAATAAATCTATTCTGTGATATTTTGTTTTGTTTCTCTCTTCCACTCTTACGGTGTAAACCCATTTCGGTTTTAGTGAACTTTGTACATTGGGAACCATATATCTGTATCAATCACAATTCACGATAAGTTGAGTTTACTGTATATTGAGATCTTGACGAATACCCCGTGACCTCAGGTGGGTGTAAATTCAAACGAAAAAAAAAGTGTCACTTTTCAAGCCTACTTAGTGAAACCCTAAGATGTACACATTTGATATATTTAAAAAAAAAATCAAATATGGTATGTCTACCCTAATACTAGACCGCGTGTCAACTGGGAAATGCATCTTTAAACTCAATTAACCAAGCAAATTTAAACTTTAACTAAGTGGTTAAGGAAATATTTAGTGTGTGCACCTTAGCCTCTATTCTTACACCCATAGTGAGCTTGGCACATTTGTTTTTGTGACTACGTATTCGGATAGCTAAAGAACCAAGAAAAATAGAAAGCGAAAACTTGGTATTAATCACTTTCTTTTGGAAACCTTAGTTTGTTTCACCCCACATATACAAGTATTAAACTGCGTGATTGCTGGTGTAGAATGATGCCAAGCGAAGGACCATGGAATTCATAAGGTGTATTTATTTATCATTTAGGAAAACTAGCTTATGTAGACCTAGTTTTTTACTTTGAAATCACACCCAAATCATTGTATCATTTATTCTGTGAAAATTTCGCATGGATATAACCTGGACGTTCAGTTAACATATTGGCTAATACGAGTTAGGTTCGCTAGTTTTTTCAAGATAGCGGCTACAAAACCATTCTTTTTGGACTTTTTCTCATCTTTTGCTTATTGTATTTTCATTGTATCAATTATAAAGGTTCCTAGATATAGTTATATTAGACATTTCGGCCATCTTGAAAGAAAATTGTGGCTATAAGACATTACTATCTAGCCTGTCCAGCGCTATAACTCATAAACGATAGGAAGCCTGAATATGGAAGCAGATAATCAATCATTATATAAATAATATAGGATGTATGTTTGTATGTATGTGTGTCTGTGTATTTGTGGGTACATGTGTAGGTGCTATAACCCCAAAACCAAGAAACCTAAAAAGCATAAATAAGATTAATACATAGCAATGAATTGTTGTATGTCTATTTGTGTATCATACAAGCCCTAATCACTGTATACTTTTAGGGGGCATAGAATTTTTTTAAAAAAAACAGGAATGTAGGGAGATTACTCTAAATACTCTATTAATCCTAATTATTTGAAATTTCTAAATAGAATTCGGTATAATGGGGATTTAGAAATTTCCAAAATTTATAAAAAAAAACTATTTCTTACCGAACCTACTTCAGTGGCCGCATGTTCTAAGCCCTAAGGCGCCACTCTCACAATAAACTAGACTTCCGATAACAGGGAGACCAGAATTTGAATCCTAGTCTGGTACACTGAGGGTGGTTTTTCTTAACTAGCTAGTCCCTATACCTCCACGCAAATTCAGGTGCACTTCCTCTAAATTAAACCCTCCACACCATTAGCTTATTAGCGTAATTGGTACATAATATGCGTATAGCATGAACACGTAATGAGACGCAATGCCATATTACATTGTTTCTAGTATTTTTCACCAACCGAACGATTTAATTTCTTGCCTGTTAATCTATGTTAGCATCACTCTGAACATGTTTCAGCTATTTTAGAGGTTATTAAACACCAGTTGGTCAAGTTATATCGTTCGGAAGCGGTGTGTGGATACACTGGCCCCCAGTATAACCAGTGGTGGATTTAAAATGTTTGCACCCCTAGGCACAATTATAATATGCGCCCTCCCCCCACCCCCATTATTTTTTTGTCAAGGGCTTTAGGAAGTTTAGGTGGAAATAGGTGTAAGGGAGGAGGGGGGACAGAAGTTAGTATTCAAGATAAGATTTCTACGAAAGATAATCAGGCATGTACAAT
>CABFOW010003354.1:31685-50343 GCA_902141385.1 Timema californicum
TCCCCACATTCACAAGATGTCTTGTCAGAGGTGAAGGAAGGGTTTGGTAATAAGATAAATCTTTGCCGGGACCGAGGATTGAACCCCGGCCGCCAGCATAAAGTTTTATATTAATTTTGAACATTCACTTATTATCTCTTTTATAAATATACTGCAATGTTACAAAACCAATTTATAATTTTACTATTTACTAAAAATTAATATCATGTAGGCTATGTTTGATCTAAGAATTTGTAAGTTTATCAACGTTAAGTGGAAAAAAATATGTTTTTAAAACATACTTGGGTTTTCTTTTCACAGAAATATTGAGAAATATAGATTTAAAACATTTACATCAAAATAATGTAAAGTTTACAGTAAAATATTTCGTTCTACGGATTGCGTACGATTTTGAACTCTGTTTATAGGTTTATGGGTTGATTAATGTTTGTTTTCATAGATTGATTTTTAATTATTTTTTTTAGCACCGCATCTACTACCCATTCGTGTTATACGCTTTTTTAAGTTTATTGGATGACATATTTGTTTTTGGATTGGAAATTATATAAAAAGTACAGCCGTATATTGAACATAATAATTCTATATATTTTTTATATATGTCTGACCACATAAGTTATTCAAATACTTCTAAACATCTTATAAATCTAAAACTTGGCACACTGACAGATCTGTAGAAAAGTCCATGAATCGAAAATTTAATACATCGAATTAAAAACATTCGATTGAATTAGGTCAAAAACATTGAAAATTAATCATTCCTGTTCTATAATGTGAATTGTTAGAATTCTATATAAATTTCATTTATCTTAGTGCTTTAATAATCATTTATGCTGTGTTACTCTACTTTCTTTGTTAATTAGCACCAATGATCGAGAGTAAAAATACTATGCAAGCCTATAGAGAAGTTATAGCCTAATCTTCAAAAGAAATGCCAGCTTTTAACACATATTTATACTATCATTTTATTTTGATATAGTCAGCCTACTTTTCACGTTTTGTAAAACAAACAAAAATCAATAAAGGAGTAATATTCATACATAATGTAAGATTTGGTTACTTTTCCCTGTGATTAATTTTATATACTAAAATAACTTTATATATTCTCCGTATGAAGAACGTGTAACCTACATAAACAAGGTTTTTCAGTGCATTTCAGTTTTTGTGGTGGCTCCTTTCCCTCTGGGTACTATAAACAATAAGAACACCAAATTATTAACTTTTAGGGTATTCATCTGTCTGTCTTGTTTCCAGTAAACTCAAAACGTAGTCACAGGATCAAGACGGGACTTTTTATGTTCTACTCCTTTTTTTCAACATACAGTGTAAGCTATATATCATCATGTTATCTCATCGGTGAGAGAAGAAGTGTCGAATAAACTGGGCTTAAGCAGTGAACATTCGTCGTGGCTGGTATTACGGGTATATAAGATGTCACGTGTTATGAGCTGGGGTGTGAAGGGGGAGGGAATGGGATCTATCAGTGTTTCTTCGTGATTTTAATACGTACATAAAACACTGCTATTGAAGTTTCATTCATTTTTTAGCATTTGAAGTTGTAGAATGTGTTGATGTGTTGATGCGAGCGAAGCCAATGATGCGAGCGAAGCCACGTTAAAATGCTAATAAAATGATAAAATGATTTTACAAGTTCACAAGAAGGGTTACTCTAAACAAACGAGCCGAATAGTTTATTTTAATACATATAAATTATATACTTTTACTTGTATCAAGCAAAAATAGGCAGATATTTCTTGGAGTAGTTTGTTCCTGGTTACATTGATATGTATGTTTGGATATTTGGTGTGTGCTTATCTCTCATAGTCTTCGATCTAATAGATGGATCTCAAACAATCTAGGAACACACGCATTTGAAAATATTTCAAGCATGGGTGTCCAAAGTTTTAAAAACAGACGATTTAAATAATATTTTATGCTGAAATTGTAATATAACTCTAGGTCCTCTTAACAAGTTAGAATTCCTTAATTAGCTATTCTAGACAATATACCTTTCATGTTGAATCTGGACTTAAATAATATTTGATACAATTAAAGTTATCAAAAATTGTTTATACCTACACTGAAAATACTATTTTTACTTTATTTAGTATCAGTCAAACTTGGAATGATAATATTAGAAGCAATCACCTACATAACTATTTTTTTATCATGTGACCTATTCTTATCTAACCAAGGGTGCGTGTAATAATATACATAATGTTTGCACCAACAAATATAACAAAGTATACTATACAAATGATCAAGTTATTAAAAAGGTATGGAACTTTATGTACTACAAACTGAAAAATTAGTTCAAAAAACCTTTTTGGAAATTTAGATTCTAGATAAGGCACATCTTTTAAAATAGTAAATTCAAACTGATTGTGACAAACTCAATTTAAATACAGTATTAATTAATATTGTTTTTAGTATTGCATGTTTTACTACCCGTTAGGATTATACCTATTTTTAGGTAGGAACGTGGATATTTTCCTTTAATATTTTCTGGAAAATTTTCCAAATAGGAACATTTTCAATTAGTTTTTCAGCTTCATTTCACTTAAGCGCATCAACACCAGAAAAATATTTTTAAAAAATTGCCAATAACAGCTATTCCAGCTCGCTATCGGCAACAGGCTTGGTGGCTGAATGTTTAACTCAGTTGGGGGTTTCCCTATCTCTCTACTAGTTTCTTCTCGGGACTTTACTGTTCTGCTCATATCTGGGAAATTTCCAGTGTTTCATCACATCTAGGGACATCCCCCGTCTCCCTTATATCAAGAGACAGGCCACGTGTACCTGTTATGACTTGCATTTAAATAGATATCATTAATCCCACTTTAAAGTTGATCCAAGAGTTCACCTGCGTTCAAAATGTTAGAATTAATCCTACACTATTGTTGAGACATGAGTTCCTTCTTGGAAATTGTAAGCAAGGTGTATTGATGTGCTAACTCGCATCAGCTGTTGTGGCGCTCTTTTTAGGATGGCTGTAAATGTTTTACCAAGCTGGGCGAAAAGCAAGTGATTAATAGTAATAAAATAACAACAAAATGCTAAGATAATCTAACCTAGCCTAGCCTAACCTAACCTAACATAATACAAGGACCAAATATTGGTGAGGACAAATTTATATTCACCCGCAAGTCTATTATAGGTTATAGTCCTCCTGGCAAGCGAACATAGCCCAAATAAGCTATGACGCTGATTCTACTGGTCAGTGCTCATAGCCCNACTGGTCAGTGGTCATAGCCCAACTAAGCCTTTGGGACAAAAGGTTCCGTGGCCCAACTGTTATGCCCTGCTTGAGACTTCCCTCGTCTCCTCAGATCTCGCCAAGAAACGAATGAATGTGAGCCTTTGTAAACTTGTTATATTCATACTTCAATATTGTATTCATCAGAAAGTTAATTAAAATCGTCTTAAGGTTGGTGTGAGTATTTGCCGACAACACTTGTCCTCCCTTCTCTCCCACGTGAACCTTAGGCCTACTTACCACCGGTGAATCCTACTTACCCTTTCTTATCAACCCAATCGTCCCTTAAAACATAATTTGATATAATAATAGGCTATATCCGCCCCCTCTTTAATTCGACCCCTCCAGCGCAAGCCGCCACATATCGTGCCTTGTTAATTTAATGCAGATTAACGTACACAAAATTAGAGTGATGTAATTTATTCATAAGATTACTTCTTTGTTGGTGACCTGGCGGTCCAGGAGTAAGGTGTCAGACTTCTGTGCTGGCGGCCTGGGTTCAATCCTCGGTCCCGGGAAAGATTTATCTGATTGCCAAACCCTTCGTTCACCTCTGACAAGACATCTTGTGAATGTGGGGAATGTCAGGCCTCCACCGTGGTTCGGATTCCACGTTAAACTGTAGGTCCTCCATTTCATCTCACAATCACCCTACCATTACACACTAGCGTAAGTGCGTGTAACCCGAACGGGTAGTAAGACGTGGTAATAATAATAATAATAATAATAATAATACTTCTTTGTTTTAAAATTTTTAGCTTGAAGGTATTATGTTCACTAGAATTTGACCCACAGAACCTCTTCCAAATACTTGTTAACTGTAAGGTCTGCAGTTCATAACAGGTCAAGTCCACACTAATGTGTTCACATTATTCCGATATGTAACCTCGTAAGTATTGTAATGATATTGATTCAGATCAATCTAAAATATATAAAAAGTCATAAATGAAGGTAATTATTCTTTAAAGTAATATATATAGAGTATCCTTTTAAGCTTCATCCATGAAGAAACACGTGCTTCTCAGAAATAATGGGAAAATGATTCACCACTAAAATATATTTTTATACAACATTTTCTGTTAAAAGAACAACTACATTATTTCCTGTGAACAACTCCGCAGTATTTGGCAAAGACGCCAATTCCCTATACCAATAAGAAGCTAGCCTTCACAACACCTGTCGCCAGGAACTCTTTCTATTAGTTAGTTTTTACACTGTTGACAAGGGGAGAAAGATGCAAGGGGTATGTCATATATAAACCGTTGTGCGTATGTTTAAGACATCCGCCCACGCACAAGTCACACAAGCACACACAAGTTGCTCTAACACCCACGCTCACACAAGTAACGCAGTCACAGTCTAACACAGTATAAAATAACTTACATTAATATCACAAGTGTGCAGTGATATAAAGCATTTAATTTGAGTTTGTATAAGTGATTAACATATGTCATTTAAATAAACCGTGTGTGAATAAACAGTCATCAACAGTTCTCTTTCTTACATTTATTAACCATACCGTTCTAATTAGTGGTCAACCACGGAGCTATAGACAACCTAAACATCATTACAGCATTATTATATCAGGGAATTAATCCGTGGTGTTTCAATCTACGCTCAAAGGGGGGCGATTGATTCAATAGTAATACAGTATTCATAGAAATTGTATCAACTTTAACTTTCTAAGGACTATTGTTAAGGATTGCTAATTAGAACTAATCACAAGTAAACAAATAGATATAAATGTGTTACTTGAAACGAAAGCATCAAGTACATTAAGGGAAACGCTCACTATTTCCCTAGAAGTATCGCCTTTTCATTTACCTACAGTAAATGATAGTACCTACGCTTTGGTTTTTTTAATTCGTTATTTGACAACATTTTTTTTTATCGCCGTGTACCTGTTCAGATTGTACGCGTATATGACAATTACTCTAATGCACTAGGTATGAAGAAGGAAGCATAGGTAATCCATCTACATAATCATGGAAGAAGAGTGGAAAACCATTTATGAAAAAAACATCCTCAGTAGACCCGACTGGTTTTCAAACCCCCATCCTCACGTCTTCAGCAGGCCAGTCAAACACAAGAGTGACGCCTTAGACCGTTCACCCGCTGAAGCCAGTAATTGACAGTGAAAGGTTATATTTTTATTTTAAGATAATATTTTTTTTTCAAATTTGTTGTATTTTTTTAACATTTTATTACAATTATTTCACTGATATCAATCCCTTTGTTTTCTAATAAGACTACCGGTTACCTAGCTTCAGTTCACTCTTTTGACAACACTCTCATCATTTCTTCCTTCCCTTCTTATTTCATTAATTCAATTTAGCCGTTCCTTAACCTTCAGTTAACTCTTTTGACAAGTCTCTCAATATCTCTTTCTTCGAGCATTCTTTCCTTATTTCAATTCATTCATTACTGAATATTCAGTTACTTTTTTGACAATTCACTAGCTTTCTTTTGCACTCTTCTTTCCTTAATTTCAGTCCCCTCATCCATGAACCGTTGGTTCACTTTTGCAACGTCTGTTTCAAGCTGCGTTACCTACCAAGCTATTCTCTATCTGTGTAGTGAGACAGGCTCTTAAACCAACAAGCCCTGAGTACAATATTGAGCCTCTCGATTACTCCCCCTCCTTCCGCCCCTAACTTTTCAGTATGACGCTAACAAATTATTTGAAACGTAAACCACTCCAACAAGGTCTACTTACTTGAAATATAAGATGGCAAATGGTTTTTGCTAAATAAAGTTGGTTCATGGATGTATAAACCTAATCGCATTTCAAGAACTATAACATTTAGCCGAATCGATGGTCAAGCGAACTAGATATCAGGATCACATAGTATGGTTTTCCCGGGACAGTGAATTAGGTGTACATATTCCAGCCGAGCTTACTGAGAGTTTTTTTAGGTGTGTTTTCACTCCCTCAGCACTCAAATTTTAATACATATCCTTCAAATTCTACCTTCTTGACCTCAATTAGCATAGATAAATAAGTATGGGGTAGCAATCCGTTACATAAAATAAAGATCATGCATTTTACATTCGCGACAAAGCATTTGTCGAATTAATTAGACGCAACAAATTTTCCGTAATGCTGACTACTTAATCACTACACAGAACTTAAAAGCGTGATGAAGGGCCCATATAGATCACATGCATTGTTTTCAGCCCAAACAGAATATAATAAAATTATCGACAAAATTAGCACAAAGCTAAGCGGTCTTCATCCCTTATTAATCAATTTGCCTTCACATAAATCTCACTTTTTTTTTAACACCGCGTCTTACTACAAGCTCGGTTATACGCTCATGCACTAAGCTAATTATTTTATGGATAAGAAAGGCTATATTTATAGAAAGTGTACCCGAATTTACGGGAACGGAGAGTGGAAAACCATTTTGAAAAAGCCCCCCTCAGTATACCCAACCGACATTCTAACCTCGAGCTGTCATTGGAGGTTTAGTCTACTATGAGAGTGACGCCATGGGCCGAGCGGCCACCAAAGAGGGTTACACAGTTATTGAATCAAGGGTGGTATTTGTGGCTTGCATTTGTAATTTACTGAAAATAATTTTNCTACCTAAACCAGAATGGAATGGGCCGTTCTCACATAGGAAACTGGCCCATTCCATTCTGGTTTAGGTAGGTGTCGTCATGAACTTAGTGTAGCGCCGCACTTGAGGCGTACTAAACTTGATTATGAAACTGGCCCTTAGTCTACTATGAGAGTGACGCCATGGGCCGAGCGGCCACCAAAGCGGGTTACACAGTTATTGAATCAAGGGTGGTATTTGTGGCTTGCATTTGTAATTTACTGAAAATAATTTTAATGTTGTACTAAAATGAATGTTTTAGTGCTAGAAAACAAAGGGTATATTACACTCTTAAACAAAATGATAGTCAAATATATATTCAAAAAACACACCGTGTAACCTACTGAGAAGAATGGCATTATCTTTCGTAAACATATATATTTTTTAATATTCGTGTACATTTTCATTTCCATAACGACTCTAGGTATCAAGATATGCACTTGAAAGGTACAGTACAAGGCAAAAAGAGGTAAAGTACAATTTAAACTCAAATTAAACTAGAGCTGCAATCTGTTAGACAATCATGAAACCTTTATAATGTACTTTAGATTATGGTTAAAATATATCTTTATCATATTTAAAATAATGATAAAAAAAAGAGAATTTGCTGGGATCCTTATGGGGTTTGAGATATAAAAGTTGATGTCCTGGAAAATATGTGTAATGTGACATTTATTCAACCTGTACCCTTCATTTGTAAACTTAATTATGTATTTTGTTGTTCACTATATTTAGCTGAAAGAACTTCAAAGAGGTTGGAATAATATAACAATGTCTTAATACGGAGCGCCACACGTTCCAAAGCAGGTTAAAGATAGGAGGTCTTACATATTCTAAACTCGAGGAAACACTATTACAAAGCAAGTTAATTTGGAAACCACAAAATGAATTCCTCATGCGAGCTACCGAAAATGCTACCACGTGTTACTGGTAATTCATGATCAAACTTTTGGTGACCCCTTTTTTAGACCTTTCAAGTAAACTGGACTCAAGTACTAAACGAGAGATCTAGAGATTATTTTTAACATTGCGTCTTACTACCCAACCGGAATATAAGAATTTTAATTAGACTAGGGTAGAAATGATAAGAGTATAATTTAGAGGAAATATCATGCAAATACGAGGAGATATAATGGGAAACTATTTAGGAAATAACACTGTTAGTATACCGGGCTGGGATTTGAATTCTGACCTCTTCATCACAAGCAAATCAGAATGGATGGTTCTTACATTTAGCCCACATCCCCATGGTTATGGGAAGGTCCAAATTTAAAGGAGGGTGACAGGGCCTCCTTAAACTGTTGCAATGACATATATATATATTGCCTATATAGAATAGAGACGTGGAAAATATTTATAAATAAATGGTTCAGTGCACCACGCAGAAAGTCTCTCGCGTTTTATCGTAAAATTGACATTTACTAAAAACTCGTTAGATTTGTGAAACATTTCACCAAATATTATTAATTAAATAATATACACTGTTACTTACTCTATGGCATTAGGAACTAGAATACTGTTACAGAAAAATTGAGAAAAGAGAAATATCTTTGTCCGCCAAGGAATATTAGAATCAAACTCATTTTCAAAAACCCGAATTAAAAAGTATAGGCTCTATATTTGATTATAGCTCAAAAATTATTGATTTTTATACAAATATTTTTCACATAAAAGATTTTTTTCTTTAATTGTAATACCACTTTACATTGATAAGATATTTCATATCTCAAATAGTTGCGGAGAAATGATGAAAACTTTCCTCGTGTAAATGACCCTTAAAGTCATTTTTATAAGAAAATTAAAATCTATATATTATTATTATTAGCACCGCGTCTTACTACCCGTTCGGGTTATACGCACTTACGCTAATGTGTAATGGTAGGGTGATTGTGAGATGAAATGGAGGACCTACAGTTTAACGTGGAATCCGAACCACAGTGGAGGCCTGGCATTCCCCACATTCACAAGATGCCTTGTCAGAGGTGAAGGAAGGGTTTGGTAATCAGATAAATCTGTGCCGGGACCGAGGATTGAACCCCGGCCACCAGCACAGAAGCCTGACACCTTACCCCTAGACCGCCAGGTCACCGATATTTATATATTGTTTATAATAATAAACAGCGTCTACATATAAGAGTTAATCAAACTAGTTAGAGCTAATTTCAAGAAAATCGATTTTTTCTCTTTTTGCCCTTTATTAAACTACCCTTAAATTTATGGTTTGACATCTAATTCTAAAGATTCATTGAGAGGACCTTATGAACACCCCAAATACTAATCTGTAAAATATTTTTGACTCTAGCCAGAGGTACAGATATACAGTATCGTGAAAACCACTTTTTTGGTTTCAGGGGGTCGAAATTTATCAAAATCTCTAGTTCAAATTTTTTGACGATCACAATACTTTCTCTCCGAGGTGTCGAGAGAAAGTAAAAGCGATAATGTAAAAATGTTAAAAAGAAAAATTATTTGTTTAATTTTGGGGCCTCCAATTATTTACAGCCCTGAGGCTTCCACCGAAAGTAATTTTCTTAACACGAATTTATATTTGTATGGGTTTTCAGATATTCCAATGCAAGTTTTCATCAAAATAAATCTAAAACGTTGGTGTGCATACAATTTATAGACACACTAGTCTGATACCCAGAACGGGGTGTGGGCAGGGGGGTTTGTATGGGTGGCCTTACTCTGCCTCGCCTCATGACAGCAGCCCACAGGGAAATGGAACTTGAGAAATGTCAGCTTAACTGTGTGCGCAATTAGTGGAACAAAATGGGCCCTATGACCCATGAATAATGGTGAAATCTCTCCCGAACACCTCCCCTTCACCCACAATTTCCCAGTCACCCTTCCCCCTCTGCCCCTCTCCCTCCCAAACACGAGAACCATCACCAGTTTAGGAAGCTAACTAATCATTAACAAGGCTAAGTAGCTGAGTGAAACATCAACAGCTTACAGCTGAATTCGATATTGATCTTACTTCTAAACTTGATCCTTGTTTTATTCCTTCCTTTCTCTCCATCTTTTCTCCCCACTTGTATCCGCTTCTATTCCCTCAACTACCTACATTCTTCGTATCTTCCTTCCTTATTATTTTATCCTACACAGCCACCCTCCCTTTTTTATTTACTATATATATAATTTCCTACCTTCCTTCTTAGCTTCCTCATATCCTTCATATACCCAACTTTCTACCATCCTATATTCCCATCCTCCTGTCTTCTTATCAAAACTTTATTCGTTTGTTTCCTGGCCTCAACCCTTCATATTTACCTGTCTCTTTTAATTTATTTACGCCAATCGACGATAAGGGTCCTGTTCTGTCCTGTCCTGAAAATGTATGAACCTCCTAAAAGTTTGAGCCCTTCTTAGATGGTAAACATATTTAAATGAAATGTCAAACTCTTTGTACGATTTAAGAAATTTGTTATTAGTGTTTAGTTACCTATTTGTACTTATACAATCTCATTCATTATTATTATGATTATTATTATATTTACAAGGTGCACTCTGTCAAATCTATATTTTAAATATTGGAGAAACTCCACTATTATTGTGTTAATAGGGCCAAACAAAAAGTAAACTTACCGTAAAGTTTAGGATCCTTAGTAATTGTTAATCAGTTTTTACTTTCTCATGTAGAGAAAGCATGTTAACTGTGACTTTTCTAAAGATTTTAATGGACCTTGACGTTTTATATGCCATTAAACTAAAATAAAAAGTGTGCTCTACGATTCTGTCTGTCTCTGGAACTACAGCCGAAATTATTTAATATATTTTATCCAAACATGATATTTAGATATTATATGATCATAGCTCAGTGCAACATCTCTATTTTAGCTATATCTAAAATAAAGCTCTAAAACTGTTGTTCAAAATATAGATCTGAGGAATGTTATGAATCATAAGTAACACTGTATAAGGTTAATTTTTTTAATATCTTGAAAGTTTTCTAAATTTTCCATAGCAATTTGATTCTAAATGATTATCTAGGGATGGTTTTACATTATAAGTAACACCTTAAACCGGTTTTTCTGAGAAATTTTCATTTTAGGATAATTTAATTGTGACTAATTTTTGAAAATTTGAATTTATGTATTTGAAAATGACTCCGAATTAAGTTTTTATTGAGTGTTTTCACCATAAATAACATTAAGTGACCCGTTTCAGTGGCCGCATGGTTTAAGGCACTACTTTCCCAATATACTAGACTGCCGATGATGGGGAGAACGTGTTTCGATCCCGGTTGGGTATACTGAGAGTGTTATAACCTAAACGGTTTCCCACTCTCTCTCCTCACTCAAAGGCGGGTACACTTCCACAAAATTCACCAATTCAAACTTCCTTATTCCTAACCCACTAGCGTAATTAGTACATAAGGGCATAACCTGAATGGGTGGTAAGACACAGTGCTAAAAAACAAGATTATATGCAGTTTTTTAAACTGTTAACCAATTTTTAAAAATTGTGTTGCAAACTATAATATGAAATGTGTAAGCTACTGTATAATTGTATCTTAAAGCTCTATTATATTTGAGTCAATTTTTATGTCTAGAAACAAAACAATCATTCCACGCTCCACGTTTTACCATCCAGCTGGGCCATCCATATATTTACACTAACGGTATATGAATGAGGAAGGTATACTTTTGAGGAAGTGCACCCACATTTGTGTAGAAACAGTGTGAGAACCAATATGTTTTATATTTAAACATCATTACCTACTAAAGGGATTAAACCACTACCGTTCCATTCCTAAAAAAAAACAAGACGAGATTTATGATTTTTAGGGTGAACAAAATGGGTGTGGCAAAGCTAATCATCACTTTATATTGATACAAACAAAGGTAGGCCTAATACAAAATTAGATATTTTCTGAATGAACTTCAATGACATTTAACTATCATAACAATGACATAAAACAATATTATTAATATATATTTACTACCACACCTAAATTTAAGATTGAGTTTTAAAAACAAATTTGGTGGGAATCGACTAATGTGTGTTTCTGTTCCTAGATGCGTCTGGAAAATGTATTAATTATTGCTATAGTTAGCATGAGATTAATATTTAATAATCCATAAATAAACAAAAAATATTACAATGATGCTTTTTCTCTTCTCAATTTAAAGACTAAACTTAAAAAAAAATCATTTACCCATTACGAATTGATTTAATCTAATCTTACCTGCAATTTGGTTCACTATATAATCACATATGACAACAGGTGATATTGCGTTACACTTTATATAAGCTAGTTATACGATTATCAACCAAAATAAGTATTTAGAAATCATTTATAAAACTATTATCCAAGCACAAACTTTGAGTAATGAACAAGTTTTGTATAAAACTGATTTTAACTTTAAGGCATCTTTTGACCCGCCTCGGTGGCGCAGTTGGCTAACGCGCTTGTCGTGTTGAGCTCGACTGCTGAGGACGGGAAGATTGAGGTTCGAATCTCGGTCGGGTGAACTGGGGGTGGTTTTTTCCTAAATGGTTTTCCACTCTCCTTCCACGTAAATGTGGGTTCACTTCCTCTAATTCAACCTTCCCAATTCCTAATCCATTAGCGTTATTAGTACTTAAAGCGTATAACCCGAACGGGTAATAAGACGTGGTGCTAATTATTATTATTATTATTATTATTATTATTATTATTATTATTATAAGGCATCTATTTACAACATAAAGTTTGATCAATAAAACATTATTACGGTATTTTTACTTATATCTTTATTATTTTTAAAGATTTTGGTTTAAACACTTTACTAACGTATCCAACCTCAGACCTTATCTATTACATGTAGAGTATTTAACGTGCACTTCTTAATCCAACTGATTATTTCCCAAATCGACTTACACACTATTTTTAATACTAGAACATACTCATAACCCAGTCCTACCGTGGTTATTTCATCACTTTGAAAGGGAGAACCCAATGTCA
This sequence comes from Timema californicum, assembly GCA_902141385.1. Taxonomy (NCBI): domain Eukaryota; kingdom Metazoa; phylum Arthropoda; class Insecta; order Phasmatodea; family Timematidae; genus Timema; species Timema californicum. The sequence continues at coordinate 44,491 of CABFOW010003354.1, forward strand.
ACAATGATACATTTTTTAGTAATTCTGAGAATCGAACCAGAAATCCTTATATCAATAGATAGATGACTGAGCTAGGGTGTCAGACCTTTACAACTAATGACAATTATCGAAGATGAGACATTTTAAACGATAGGAACAGAGGCGAAGAGAGGCCTGACCTGTTTCAAGTTTCTCGTGAAACATTAAAAAGCCTGTAATAAAACGGTCTCCTTTGTTTAGGGCAGGAAAGCCACTAATGATGGAAAGGGTTAGGGGTGGGTAGCGGGGGATAGAAGAAAGGTTGCAGTGAGTGGAGAGCCCTGGGTGACACTAGGGCTTGGGCATTGACATGGCGCCTTTGTTTCGATCGTGTCAAGTAGCCCTGACGTCATCACCCAACAATTAAACCACAATGGCTGAGCGATGAAGATGTCACCCCGCTAAAACCACTCCAATTACGTGGAGCATCTTGTCTTTCCAGTCGAGTGACGTCACGGGCGACAAGCGGTAACGAGCGACCGCTGTTTCCGGCTCAGCTGCGCCATTTTCCCTTCAGCAAAGTGGATCTCACCGGTACTCGGTAGACCACTTCGAACTTTCTATCCACTATATCTTTGCTCCCGTTCTACCCCCCTTCCCCCATCATCACTCGTCTTCCCTTTCTTGATCGCGCTTTCAATTCAATAAAATACAGGAAGGAAATGGAGTCTAGGACCAACTATATGTTGCACTTTGGCCACAACCAAATATACACACAGTATATTTTGCAAACATCTGAATAGGAACGTGAATACATAGTCTAGGCCTGTGTGAAGCTTCAAAATTACAAATCTGAAATCTAATATAATTAATACTCACATTCGATTCGTAGTTATGAATTTAAATAGTTAAAAGATTCAAATAAAATTAGAATTTCCAATTCCAAATAGGTCTCAGATTCGTATTCAATAAAATTTAATTTAAAATTAGAATTTAAATGGCAAACTTTTTCTGGACATTAACTGAGCCATTACTAGAATATAGTTAAATAAGTCATGTTAATGTATCACTTACAATTTAACAAGTAAACACATTATTTTTCTTAGGATCATGTAAAATGAAGGTTTAATGAGCTTGAAAAATTATTCATAAGTTAGTCTAATATTTGATTTAGATTTTTCTTAAGAATATTAAATATTCAATTAATATTTAATTTTATAAAATGTATTATAATTATTTAATCCAGTCAAAATTTAAAAAATGTCGAAAGTATATTATTCGATTTTTAATCGATTCGAGTGAGTAAACAAAGATTAGGATTCGATTGAAAATTGAAAATTTTAGATTCTCACAGGCTTAGCCAAAATAAATATACCTTTAACTTCATTTCTAAATAAAAACTAAAACCGTCTATTCTTAATTCTTCTCCTGGCACTCAGTTTCCGCTGAAGGAAGATGCCCAAAGCTACGAGCAATACTAGGACCCCGAGCAGACTGCAGACGACGATGATGGCAGCATTAGAGGTGCCCAACCAAGATGATGAAGTAGGGTCATTTTGTCCAGGCTTCATTCGGAGCTGCTCGAACCCAGAGCAAAAAGCTGGCTTGGTCCAGTTATAGAAATGAACCATACGTTTCTCAGCTACTATTGCTGGAGAGGCACATCTATTAAAAAACATTTATTTTAATACAAATCTTCTTGTATAACTATTAATAACATTTTAAAATATACAAAACCAACTAAAGTAGTATTGTATCCTTATGATAGTGTTTGCTGCTGTAAGATTGTTTTGTCGAATAACTCAATTAGAAAATATAGTACTGACATATTTAGTTTTGTTATGGCCCATATTTATGATTGGTTGGTATAACATGTCACTCTCTAATTAGACCCCGAGTGCCCTGGTAGTCTAGGGGTAAGGTGTCAGACTTCTGTACTATGGGTCCGGCGTTCAATCCTCCGTCCCGGCACAGATTTATCTGATTGCTAAACCCTTCCTTCACCTCTGACAAAACATCTTGTGAATGTGGGGAATGCTAGGCCTCCACCGTGGTTCGGATGCCACGTTAAACTGTAGGTCCTCCATTTCATCTCACAATCACCCTACCATTACACATTAGCGTAAATGCGTATAACCCAAACGGGTAGTAAGACGCAGTGCTAATAATAATCGAATTTAGACTGGATTTCCGATGCCAGGGAGATTGAGGTACATAACCCACTGTTCAAGTACCTGGGAAATCTGCTGATAAAGGGTACCTACTGCAACAAGGAAACTGGGTTGATAATTGCCATGGCCAAGGAAGTTTTAAAATAGAAGAGTGACCAGCAAGTTGAGCTTAGAACTGAGGAATAAATAGTCTGATGAAATACTACATTTGGAGCCTCGCACCATATGAAGCAGAAACTTTGACTCCTAGAAAAATGGAAAAGAAATACTTATAGATCTTTGAAATGTGATGCTATAGAATAATTGATAAGACCAGCTAGGAAGACAGGGGGACAAGTGAAAAAGTCATAAAAAGATTGATTGATAAGATAACCATTTTGGACGTGATTCTTTGTTACAGAGCAAACTAGATTGGACACATACTTAGAAAGAACTGTCTTCTGCATGACGTCATAGAAGGCAAAGTCGAGGGGAAAATAAGCTTAGGAAGAAGGAGAATTCAAATATTGGATGACTTGAAACAAAGAAGAAAATTCTGGAAGCTGAAAGAAGAGGTAGAGGACAGGGTACATTGGCGGTCTAAGTTTACTGACAAAAGGAATGGATATATTGTAAGACAGATCTATCTATCTATTTATAACGACCAGGACCCGGTAAACCAAATTAAACAGTTATAAATATTTTTAAAACATACCTTAGATCTTTGGGAGGGAAGGGTTTTTTGTGGATGTGTGTAATGAATGAAACTTAGGAACCATTAGTGAAGGAAATGTTTTGGATCTTTCGGGGGAGGAGGGTGTTGTTTGGGTCTGAAAAGAGGGGATTGAGACCTAGAGGCCTTTAGTGGAGGAAATATGCCTATAAGCAAACCTTTACCCCAAGTAAATACTTTAATTATTTTAGTAATAGTTTATCATATCCTTGTAAGTATACAATGATAATAACTATAAATATTTGCATGAACACGTATTTGATTTTTATCTATCTAATGTATCTTTGGCTGTGTAAGTATATTAGTTGCAATTGTAATTATTAGCATATGAACATATTTACCGTCAATTATGTTTTACTACTTTTAATCAATTTGATAATGTGTTATTATATTTCTATATTGAAAGTTATTTTCTGAGTTAAAATTTAAATTATCATATTGACAGATTCATGGTCAATCGGATTACCACCTTTAATTCTACCTTTCCTTATATGTAGGCTCTCTCTAACCTTTACTCACCTTCTTTGAATATATTGTCATTATTTCAGCTTACCACCCCACCCCCTTAACATTAAACCTATGCCAAGCTTCTAGCTATCACACCCGTCAGTCACTACCACCCCTCCCTATCCCCCTCGCTTTTCTTTCCAAATTAAACAACTAGACATCAGAATATTTTGCAATGGTGAGATTTCTAGTTTTAATCTCAGACAGCTGCCCTTTTTATACTATTGTAATCAATATTAATATAATCCTTTTATGCTTTCCTCATAAGTTTTATATTATAGAATGGTTTAATTAAACAATTTGTTTTAATATCTTTTAAGAGAACCTTCAATAATTTCCTCTAATCACCTTTTTTTTTCCTAACCGGAATCACTTTTTAATATATTATTCCCTCTTACTAATAATAAAAAAACTCTTTCGATTATTTACTCCACCGTCTCTCAACTCTCACTTTACAATCTCTCCCTTATTTCTCCACTATCTCTCTCTCACTCTCACTGCATCATCCCTCCACGGTTATATTGAGCAATCCAAGATCGTTATTTCTATCACCTCTTGATCTAATATACTTTTATAGTGTTGAATATTACAGGATAACAGTAAAACTTACATACCTGATGATACTTAGACTATATCGATGGGCTATGATCAAAATTTATTTTTGTTCTTAGATACCCTTAGGGTTTGACTACTGTGGGATAGTGGTTAATTAACTACATCCAATATCATCTTTGAGGGAACTTCATGGCTATTATTAGGAGACAGCATTGTCATTCTCTCGTCTTACATGGGGACAATTCTTTCTCAAATATAAAATAAATTTCGCAACGCTGGCTTGTCGAAGTTGTCAATATCTCATTCTTTCTTACCCCAGCACACCATTTTCCGACATAGCTGGAAGTGAGTAGATTTGGCAACAGTTAACCGAGGAAGAGAAGATAAATATTTTCTCCATAAGACCTGCAGTTACCTCTGCGATGATATTGAGTGTATATAATACTGCTAATAAATAATATCTTTGGCCATGTTAATAAACTCAAGTAATTAAAATTATTATTATCATTATTATTATTATTATTATTATTATTATTATTATTATTATTATTATTATTAGCACCGCGTCTTACTACCCGTTCGGGTTATACGCACTTAAGCTAATGTGTAATGGTAGGGTGATTGTGAGATGAAATGAAGGACCTACAGCTTAACGTGGAATCCGAACCACGGTGGAGGCCTGGCATTCCCCACATTCACAAGATGCCTTGTCAGAGGTGAAGGGAGGGTTTGGTAATCAGATAAATCTGTGCCGGGACCGTAATCAAAATTGATTTTTACTTTGATCTAATTCTTTTAGAGATTAGGGTGGTCAATTTTTGGCTCAATATTTTGGTATAAGCTAGTAGTTTTGTGAATGATTAAACTTGTGGGCTTTGAACAATAGTTTTGGGTTTGATTTAGAGGAACTTGTTAGGTTTTAAAATCCAATTTTTTTCATTCTGAAACTAAAAAACTCGTTTTGAGAATGATAGAAAATTTTAAGGTCAGAGCGGCTATCTTGTAGTCTTGATTGTAGTCGACTCATTTTAGTTATGGTTGACATTTTAAGTATAATTTTGAATGATATTTGTAATTACGGGATTGGGAAGGCCATTTTGTAGGTTGTTGGTAACTTTCAAACTTTTTTTGTGCCACAAACATTGCGCTCTCTTAAGAGACTGATGTATGATTGTTTTGTGATAGATTATATAGCAAATGTGTAAATAATAGATAGCTAATTGAGAACTTAATAGTGATTAATTGATGACGTGTCAATTATTGACAATCAATCACTTGTCAAAATCTTATCGAATACTGATCTTTGACTGATAAATAAGTCAAAGATCAGTATTCGATAAGATTTTGACAAGTGATTGATTATCAATAATTTACACGTCATCAATTAATCCAGTCAAAGATCAGTATTTGATAAGATTTTGACAAGTGATTGATTATCAATAATTGACACTTCATCAATTAATCACTATTAATTACTCAATTAGCTATCTATTATTTACACATTTGCTATATAATCTATCACAAAACAACCATACATCAGTCTCTTAAGAGAGCGCAATGTTTGTGGCATATAATATATATATATTATTAATACATATGTATATATATCGCTCATTTGCGAGAAGAATGACATAACTCAAAAAACGTGATTTTTCAGGAAAGATGTTTCAAAGTTTAATATTAATAAAAGTGCTCACTACTCTTTTAAATATTACTTTTTATCGTGGGTAATAGTAACATCTTATTAAAGTTATCATTAGCTGTTCATTCTATACAAATAATTATCATTTGCTAGTAAAACCTACCCCTAAAAACAACCCTTTTTTACTTATGACATTCTTCCTGCAACATATTATTTTCATCTGTGAATTATTTGAGGTTATGTCATTGTTGTAAAAAACTTTTTTCAAACTTATCTTTTCAACTTTAAATTATTTGTAATTGTGTCGT
>CABFOW010003354.1:55740-76076 GCA_902141385.1 Timema californicum
TAATTTAACACGTTCAATATTGATTTAACAAATTGCTTGACCCAAGGGGCAATTTTGATAAAATAAATAAGTAAAATATAATATATACTTTTATTATATCTTATAGAATTAAACTATTTCTTACAACATCAGATATTCCAGTACTTCTTAGACTACACTATTCGTACTGGTTTTAATCACTGTCAGACTTATTCCTTATAATGAAGGCATATAATTCAATAACCCTCAACTTGCTTTACATGTACACATTGTCATATTTAGGTGGTATTTTAAAAATAATATTATTTACACATTACAAAATAAATCAAAATAGCAATTTAAATATATAGTAAAAATATTTTAACAAATACTAAGTAAACTTTAAATGTAGGTGTTTGTGAAACGTTATAATACTACGAAGATATCGTATAGAGAGAATTATTTTCAAAAGGAAGAAATCTCTCCTTTGTAAAGGAGAAAATTTACAATTTTTTCAGGCTTACTTAAGCTTAATTTGAGTTCGGTTCTTCCAAATCTCGTCGAAGGACACTAAGGATAGTATGAAAGAACGTATGATGAATGTTAAGTGAACCGATAGTGTACTCCCGAGCACACTATCGCTCCACTTTTAACATACGATGAAGCAAGCAATCCCACGCTAGTGTCTACAAAGCAATCATTTACTCAAGTTTTTGTATATGGCCCTCAGTTACTAGAAGGATAAAAATTAACAAGCTAAACGTAGGAGGACAGATGCTTCCTCGAGTTCAGATTTTTCTTTTGAAAAACTTCCTTGGCGTCCTTTGAAGTGGCATGGAATATTGAAAAATATAAGAAACCCCGTTGCATCGGGGAAGAACTCGTAAAGTCAGCAGGAGTGACAATGGCGAAAACTGTTTGTGGGCAAGATTATGCCAATAAGGAATATGTGAAGATATGGGATATCATCATTAGGACTTGGTGATTCACTCTGACGTTCATTGGCTCTCTCAAGGGAAGATTCTTATACGGCTAATTGAACTAAAAACTGAAGTTGAAATTTATCTATGGGAGAAGAAATACCCGTAGGCTGACTGTTAACAAAACAAGTTTATTTGGGTGACATATTCAGGCACGCGAATTAACTAAATCCCGATATGCAGGGCCAAAATCAAACAATGGTTGGCATTGGTGAAAAAATTACTATAGTCAAAAAAAAAAAAAACTTGCGTTTTGGAGAGAAAAAAATGGCTTCAGGAAAAACTGACGCCTTTCCTGAACTAAGTGCTTTTCTGGAAGATGTGTCATAAATATCCCTGAATGAAATTCAATCTGTTTTAGAAAGTCATCTGAAAAGTTACAAGAAGAATTGAACAGCCATGTGCCAGAAAATGTTGACCTACAGAAGCACATCTGTTTAAGGAATGTGTTCAATGTTAACGTCAGAGAATTCGAAGAAGATATTCTTGGATTTCAAAAATAACTTTTAGATCTCCGGGTAAATCAAGTAAATAAACAACGTTTTTAAAGTCTCCCATACTTTTAATTACGAACCCAGCTCATGTACATGCCCATTCTAGCTCCGGAAGCTGAAAAGGCTTTTTTTCCTTTTCCAAACAATATGGCTTTGTGAACAAGTATTTTTAGCATTGGGAAGATCAAGAATAAAGAAATAAAAGGTACGGAACTCCGCACGAATTTTCTCAATCTATTTTCAAAAATAGAGATATTTACCCAAAATTCGTAATATAATATACACTAGCAAACTCGAGAACCAATTGCGCTATACAAACGTAAAAACTTTTTGACTCAAGGTTTTAAATTTTATAATTTCATTCTTAAAGAATTAACGTCTTCATTTGTATATTTGGAACAATAAAAAATATAGATATTGGGTCCCCAAGAGTTAACACTACGTATTAAAATTGTGATTTCCGGTTAAGATTTTCGGCATTTTATTAGGGGATGCACATCTTATGGTTATCGCATTGCTATTAAATTTCTATTTTATAAATTTTGACCAATAAAATAGGTAGGTATTGACTATTGAGTCTAAAATGAGAGAGATAGAATATTGCTGTGCCAGGGGTGGATCCAGGAGTGGGCACGGGGGCGCGCGGCCCCTTTACGAAACTAAACCAATTAAATCAATTTTAAAGTCACTACTACTTTTATCGTCCCGTAATACAATCTCCCTAAACCGATTTAGTTTTTTGAAATTGTTATTGGTAATATTACTAAATGATTAATAAACGGTAATAACTATAAATACTTAAGACAATCACATTAAGTATTAAAATGCTTAAAATGGGCATTAATGAAATGATCTAAATTTAAGTTGCATGCATCTCACCTTGTTGCACTAACCTTTTTTAGGTTTAAATTTAATTGATCATTTTCACTATTATTATTACAATGATTAATAATAAATAAAGATCTTTAAAATAATTTAATTTTAAATAACGTTTTTTAAACAAAATATATGAATACTTATACACACATAACGTGTTAGTATGGCTTAGTGGTAAAATCTCGGTTTAGAATGAGAAATAACTAGCTATACTAAAGAGTGGAGTTAAAGTTCGATTTTTCAAAATCTGTATAGTACCATCTTTTTGTATAATTGATTGAATATCTAAAAAAAAAACCATTTATATAATAATTTTTATAACATTTAAACTTATTTCCCTCTTAATTATCACTATTTGTTGATGTTCTTACTATTTGATTTTAATAAATTTCAATACTAATCGTAAATTTCGAGCTATGCCCTTCATTTGAGAATTATTCTCAAGTTTAGGGTTATACTAAAAAATTAATTAGGGATTTACTCTCAAATTTTGAAGCATTTTTATGTCAAATTTTCTTGAGGTCGTCGTCCCCCCCCCCCAACCCGATAGGAGCACCCACGCCACTCCCTTCCTCACGAAAATCCTAGAGCCACCCCTGTGATGTACAAACATTCGACATCAACTTCTTGAGAGACATTTTTATTTGCTTATTCAATGACATTAGGAAATTATTGCGTTTAAACTTAAGTAGTATCTCTTCACAACTAAAGCTCACAAAATTGTAATAATATATTTGCTAATATCTCTGAAATTATTGGTTTCAGAAAATTATATTTCTTACAAAAGTTTTTTAATTTTAATAATAATAAAATTTTACAATAATAAGTAGAGCTAGGATTTTGTTGATTTTGCATTATTTTTTTTCAAACATAGAACGTTGTTCAAGTATATACAAATGTGTTTCATAAGAAACTTCACTAATTTAAGTAGCTTTATTAAGGGATTTTTTAACTTTTTTCCGTTTTTTACGCGAATATGATATTTTTAAAGGTTTTTGGTCATTTTAGGTATTTTATTTTACTTTTGAGTCATTTACCCATGATTAGAACCTCTCTGCACACGTCATAGCAAACGATGGTGCCAAGACGGCGCGGTGGTTAGACTACGTCCACCCCTCCCCTGTCTCTTCCTTCAAGCCGGTGATAGCTGGGTAGCTCTTCTTCCCCCTCCCCTCTAACATAATGTGGCTGTAAATTAACTCATATAATCTAGTCTGAGCAAGTTTTGCAGATAACGGTGGCTCGTTATCTCTATATCTTTCAGAAGCTGCACATTTTATTTATGTGAATTTCAGCATTCAACATGCCTAAAGTGAAAGAAAGTGCCTCACATAAATTAAAACTTTTCGTTGCTGAGTATGGCAAAAAAGTATTCTCTACCGATGAACAGATACTATATTGCAAATTCTGTGACGTGAAAATTGCCGCAGAAAAGAAGTTTACTGTGCAGCAACATGCCAAGAGAGAAAAACACCAAAGAGGTCTTCGCCGATTACAGGATGAGATAAAACCACAGCAAATGATCCTTGGACAAACCAGCAAGTCTTCAAAACATTCTGCATTTTATGAATAATTGTGCGAGGCCTTCATTTGTGCTGATAGTCCCTTGAGCAAAGTTAACAATCCGAGATTGCGCGTCTTTTTAGAAAAGCACACTGGAAAGTCTTTGCCGGACTCCTCCACACTAAGAAAAAATTGTGTCAGCCGTTGCTATGAAAACACCATGAAGAAGATACTGTACCGTGGCTAGAAACGAGACCATCACCAAGCACAACATTTTCGCTCACCCTGTTTGACTGCCAAGCCGGACTCTCGTACGAAGCCGGTAAACACGCCATGGAACAACTTGTTCGCTATCACAACAAGAACTAGATCTGGAAGACTGGCGCGACATGCAATTGTTTCGCCTAAGCCTGAAGCTAAAATGTTGTTAACGCGCATGCGCGTGCTGATGAACGTAAGTGGACCTCCAAGTCTCCGTGTGCTTGTCACCCTCACCCCCTTTCATTCTTAGACTGTACGGCTTTGTGCGCAGGCGCCGAGGTAGACATCTATGAAGTGATTGGATAATAATAGTGACTTCATCATTAGGTCATTCTTTCCACCCTTTTTTCTCCCACAGATACGAACTGAATATAAGCGTGTGCCCAACAATGTTATCTACTCTTTGATGCCATTAAGTCACAAGGACTCAATAGGATGTAAGTCATTGTAAAGATGAGACTTATACATAGCTTATGTTTACCTACGAGAGAGGCTAGGGCTTATTCTACCGTTATTATGTAGCCATCTTTTGGATCATTTAGGTGTTAGTTTATTTTGTTGCTAATATTGTCTTTCAGACTTGCATATATATAGATTATGGTCAGTGTTAGTCGTTTGTTGATTTTATCATTTTTAACGGACTTGTCATTTAAACTAATTTTGCTGCTAAGAAGTAACTTTAATGCATTTAAGTCTGTTGGTGACCTATCAGGTCGAGAGTTAGGTTGCTCAACTATCAGAGCTGCTAAAATAATGTCTTGTTTCTGAAGCTAGCAGGCCAATATATTTACGCCGAGTTGGAAGTATAGAGAGGAAATACAATAATATGTTATTTGTCTATTTTATATTTATTAAATTTAACTATGAGGGAATCATTAGAAAGTTACATTTTATTAGATATGTATATATATTTGTGTAGGGTGGCAAGATTCAATTATCTTTTACATGTTTAGCTTATTTCTATCAATTTGCATTATTCAGTGGCGGCGCCTGAGCCGGACTACAAATTTTAGCTTTATTATTTTCTATAACTAAGAATGCGAGAGTCATTCTTTATTGTGAATCTGAGACAGTTTATATGAAGCTTATTGGAAGTTTACCATATTGTATCTCATACATTTCATTGTTATATATTATTCTAATAAACGAGCCGTTGGCCCATTTTATGTTACATTCCCCGTTTTGTTTATGTCAGGATCCTATTAGACTGTTTATTCCAGTTATATATAAATAAACTAGTTCACGAGTACAGATCACTAAAGGTCCCTGGTGATTAGCTCTATTTTATTGTTACTTTGCGACTTGCTCACCGTGGTGGCTTGTTGGAGCGTTGCCGGCTGGGATACAACGCTAGCCCCACGGGGGTGTGGTTGAATACGAGAAAAAGTAGCAGAAAAGAAAATATGGGTGCCTATGGATGAGACAACTGACTCTTTAGTACGATATGTAGCTAACGTAGAGGTAGGTACGATGGAAGAAGATGGCCCTGGTGAACATTTTCTCATCAATTGTGAACTTTTAGAAAAAGTTAATTTTTCTACAATAAGCAAACACTTTGATAGGTTCTTGAGCATAAAATGGCCCGATGACATCCAACACGACAATATCCTGCTCTTGGTGACTGATGCTGCACCTTACACGATAAAGGCTGCTAATGCTCTGAAAGCGCGGTTCTAAAAAATGGTGCACCTAACATGTCTACTACATGCCTGTTACAGAGTTGCTGAAGAGTTACGAGGGCGATTCATCGAAGTTGAGCAGCTGATTGGGTGCGTGAAGAAAGTTTTTCTGAAGGCACCATCTCGAGTGGCATCATTCAAGTCGGAGTCCCCGAACGTTCCTTTGCCACCGGCTCCTATTTTAACCAGGTGGGGGACTTGGATTGAGGCATTCAACTATTACTGTGAGAATTTCCAAGTTGTGAAAAGATCATCTACTCATTTGACAGTAATTAAGCGACCTCAATTAATGTTGCGCAGGAACTTCTTTCTTATCCTAAAATCACAATTAAGATTTCGTACCTAAAGTCGAATTTTGGATTTCTGCCTAGTACCATTACTTCCTTGGAGAAGTCAGCAGCGCTATTAGTGGATCAAATAATTTTTTTAAAGAAAGTTGTGAATCACCTAAATATTGTGACTGGAAAAGTGGGAAAGGCTGTGCAAAAGAAAATTGAACAAGTTTTTTTAATAAATGAATGATATGAAACTCTATGCTTAGTTGCAGTTGTGCTATCAGGGTAAAACTTTTTCCTTGGTGACATTTCAGGAGATTTTGAACAAAGCAACGTAGTTTATTTCAAGTATGCTGCTGTGGTGTGAGTAAAAGTGGAAAGGAGCTTCTCTACATTTAAAGCATTGTTAGCAGATAATAGAAAATTATTCTCGTTCGAAAATCTGCACATGATTTTTGTTGTGCATTGCAATTCTGGACTGTAGAAATAAAAAACGCATAAGTTTTTCATGTCAAATTAAACCGTCAGAAAATGTAAGTCGAATTTTTTATGTGTTCAAAAAGTTTAAAAAATATATGTATTTCCTTAAGTCTTGAAAACTGTTTGTTTCATAAAAATAGATTTCCAGTAAAAGAAGTTTAAAATAAATACATCTTCATGTATCCAATGATAAGTAATTTCATATCTCGAAGACTTACGGAGATATAATTAAAAATTTGAATTAACGCATCAGATCAGAACCCTTAAAATTGTTTTGACGAAAAATTGAGAGTATACATTTTGCCTGTAATATTCTTCAAAGCTTAGAAATTAAATTTATTCAAAATCATTAAAACTGTGTTTGATTAAATCGATTTTTTCTCTTTCCACCCTTTAAGAAACTACCCTTAATTTTAGGGTTGGATATCCAATTCCAAAAAACCCTTGAGGCAACCCTATGAAAGCCATAGATACCAAGTTTTAGCCCGATCGGTAAAATAGTTTGGGCTCTAGTCCGAGGTACAGACAGACGGAAATTCAAAAACCACCTTTTTTTTAATTCGGGGGTCATGAAACGTCGACATTCATCAAAATCTTGAATTCTATTATTTTGACGATCACAATACTTCCTCTACCTGTAAGATAGCAAGAAAGTAAAATTGTTTAGAATCTCAACATGACTTGCGTTGTGCTCTGTTAATAAAAATAAACCCAAATTCGAATAGCTCACATATAAAATGAAGCAGCATCATGGCAGTCACTGGAAAACTGTGTTTTATCACTTATCAAATTTTGTAATGAAATCAAATTTTCAAAATAGATTTTTAAATAATTTTGGTTTTAAAATCCACTGAAATTAATTTATTAATATTCATCGATTTAGAACATTTTATCTAAGAAAACTGTAAAAAAAAAATCACATCAGTACCCACTAAATATTGAGCTTTATAACGTGTCTGTTTAAGACCTTATTGAAATTTATTATTTATAAGCCATTTAAATTAATTCAGTTAAATTAATTTAATAAACACTAATAATAATAGACATTTGAAACTACATCTGCATCCCCTTTGGGTCACCAGAACTGGTAAAGTTCATATAAAGGGTCGCGATCGAAATAGTTTCGGAACCACTGCTCTATAGCTTGTGAAACTTGAAAGTTGACACACTTTAAAAGTACGCCACCTATCCCTATCTTGAGCTAGTTCTACCCAGTCCACCTCACTATATATTATTTCTTTAAGTTCAATTTTAATATTATACTCCCATCAGCATCCAGGTCTTCCCAATGGTTTCTTCCCATTGGGTTTACCAGTAATTACCTTGAACACGGTTCTAGAATATCTTATTCGCTCTGCATGCCCTATTCATCATAATATGTGAGATTTTACTATAGAAACAACGTCTTGTAATGAGTACAGGGTATGTAACTCATCATTATGTAACCTACTCTTCACACCAGTAGCTTCATCCCTTTTTTGACCAAGTATATTGCTAAGATCCTTGTTTGCGAACACCCAAAATTTTTGTCCTTATGTTAGACAAGAGACTAAATTTCACAGCTATAGAGAACAATTATGAAACTATTATTTTGTATATTCTTAGTTTTACATTCCTTGACAACAGGTGAGATGTTAACAACTTTCTGACCGAGTACTAGCACATATTTCCAGACTGTATTATTTTCCTAATTTCCACTTTAATATTGTTATTACTATTTGCTAGTTAAAATTGTTCATACATACATACATACATACCTACCTAGTAACGCAGTCACCAATGGGGTAGGCAATAAACTGTGCATATAGCTAAAAAAATCCATACTAAAGCTTTACTAGATTTCACCACACATCAATCCCTGTACTAGCATACTCCTTTCCCTTCAACAACATCCACACACCAAGTCATGCATGCTATTTTATTATTAAAACTCTTAGTGATTCTGTTTTTCACATCTTCATCTACAACATCTAGCCACGTCTTATGTGGCCTACACCTTCCTTTTGATCCACACGCTATACCTTCATATATTTGCTTTGTCAATTTTATCCACACTTGTCCTCTCAACATGCCCAAACCAACGTAAGACGCTTCTTTCACATTACTTCTTAGATTCCCTTTCAAACCACACTCATTTAGCACCCATTCATTACTTACTCTGTCAATACGAGTTTTTTTCCACATATATTTCTTAGATATGTTATTCACACTGCATTCATCTTACTTTTGTTTATAAATATTTAAACTCATTAACAATGTCAAATGTTAAGTTGTTCCCCGTAATCTCAACATTATCCTCATAATCATGTGTTCTATGTGTGATCATATACTTAGTATTTTCAGCGTTCACACTTAAACCTATTCTTTACTTTTTTTTTAGCACCGCGTTTTACTACCAGTTTGGGTTATACGCTTTTTTTTTCTTACTAACCCACATTAAAATGTATTTATTTCTTGCAACAATTTATTTACTATTACCTAAAAAACCTCAATCATTTGCATAATTTAGTAACTGCATTGCTCCATTAAATGTCAACCCTTCCCTACTCTATTGCATTACGCTTACAGCATATTATAAGGCTAGATAGATTAAAACAAAATTGGTAAATGCATCTCCTTATTTAAATTCCTCATGTCTTTCGAAAGTATCTGATAAGTGACATCCGACTCTTACCCTGTCATGCATATAACTTAAAATACCTCATTAACTTTACAGGTTTACTTGGCACTCTAAAACCAATATTTAATATAATTTATTTCTTTTATCAGAACAATAGGCATTTTTTTTAAATCTATGAATATTGATGTAACGTTATGTTGTATTTTCAATTATTTTTTTCTAATGTTTGCCGAATATTAAAATTCTGACCTTTTATTAATTTATTTTGTGGAAATCAAAACTGATGATCCCCAATTATTTCCCCTGCATATGGCGTCAATCTCATTAAATTGTGTTAGATAAAATGTTTCATGTTGGTAGTAGTGAGATACCTATATAGTCATTAAACCCCGATCCATCACGATTTTTGAAAATGGGTATTATTATACTTTCCTTCCATTCTTGTGGAAATAACACACCATGGATAGTATGTTAATTATTAATAACACTTTTATTTGTATACCCTATTTAGCTTTAAACTCACATTTCACTGTACACCTACTTATAAAATATAATTTAACACAAACTTGATTGAAAAGTTAAAAATATTTAAATATAGTAATTAATTTAATAACATACTACATGGTTGTATATTGGTACTCATTTATCTTAATTTAATAGGCTGGATTTTGATTCCTAGCAGATGTGATAAAAATAATTCAATCTAACGTTTTCCAACAACTCAAAGACGAATCATTAACAATTATTTCTCTCTTTATGTATCTTTATATTAGTTAGTTAAGGTTGCACTCACATCGATGGTCACATAGTTTAAAACTACAAACACGCAATAGTCTATTTCAGATGATGGTGAGGTCAGGGCTCGAATCTCGATCGGGCGTACTACAATGCGTTGCAGATTTCTTTTGCACCCAAATGGGAGTGCATATCCACTAATCTGCCATCTCAATTCCTACCCATAGAATAAATAGTTAATAACCTTGATACAAATGATACAATATTCAAAAGTTTAGGTTGCAGCTACTATAAATTGGAGTAAGAAGCGAAGTTCTAAAATTCCAAGTTATTCCCACCATCTGTTTCTATTTAATAATTGTTTGCTTAAACTCTTCCTCTAAAACATCATACATAATTATTATATTAGGTTACAGGTATCCCCGTGTCAATTTTATTGAAAAACGACAATTAGTAACATAATAAATTACGATTATATTGTGTAAGACATACAAGTAAAAAATAGGTTAAAATTATATTTTCACTAAAACCGGTGAAATGAGGTGGTTATGGATGAAGTAAAAATTGAATGGTGATACACTTCCAACTTTGAGAGAAACACTTTATGGACTATATGTTTTAATTTTTGAATCAATCAATCTTTGGAGTGCTCTACACTCAAGAACTATAGAAAACTTCTTGTATTGAATTTTAGTTATTGGTAAAAGTCATCAAGTGATCTGGGAATTAATAATTAATAAATAGATTTGAGTCTAATTCTTTAGGCAATTCCTGCATCAATGCTACGCTACACTATGTAACTATTGTTGAGAGGATCTTACTTTTCCTGATTACTGATTTTATACAAATGTAATATAAAAATCATACGTAAAAGAATTTTTCCTACCAAAATAACACGAAATCATAGTGTAACATTTAGTGTGAAGTGAGGTAACGAACGCTATTGAAATGAACTAATTATTCTAGATGTAAGCTACATTTTTATAGTAAACATCAGCTTATGTTTGAATTATGGGGACAAAACTAGTCTAGGTTCATGAATATTTTTACATTGTTAATAGGGCCCAAGAAAAACTAATACAACATGACCAATAACTATTTAAAATATAAATATAATTTTATTAATGTGATGAGCGAACAGTTTTGACTTTTTATGTTCAACAAATTTATCTAATATTACAACTATTAAAAAAATGTATATAATTTGTTCAATAGCGATTTTTTGTTAAAATAATATTAAAATGTTATTAAATACTATTTCAATTTCCACATATCATGTTATCTGCATTGGTAGCCGCATGGTCTAGTTGGATTCCTGTGACATGGAGATCCGTATTCAACTCTCGATTGGGTGTGTTGATGGAGGTTTTCCCTAAAATATTTCCCAATCTTTCTCCACCAAAATAGGGGTGCATTTACTCTAAGATTCTGCCTTACTTAGCCCTACCATATTACAGTAAAGAAAATAAATTAACGAACATCCCAGACGGGTAGTGAGATTCGGTAAAAGGAAATTTAAAAGTAGATCTATTTTATTTATTGCTTAGCCATGTGCTAAAGCCTACTTATTAAAATTAATTATTGGCTGTTTCACATTCTTACCTTATTAATTTTCACGCCTTTAAATGCTTCTTCATGAATCTTAGACAGTGTTGGATTATTTGATAGACGCAATGTATCCACGTTTTTGAATAAACCAGTAAACACACCAGCATTTAAAACTGTCAACACTGGATTATTGCAGAAACTCATAACATTCAACTTTTCAAATGGTAGGTTTGTAGTAGGAAAAGAGATGTTTTTTATAGGGTTGAAGTCCAAATAGATTTCTTCCAGAGACGCTAATTCATCCACAGTAATACCATCCGGAACAGATGTCAAACTATTATTTGATATATCCAAAATTCTTAACTTTGGAAGACGTTTAATTTGGAAAACTTCCAGAGAATTTGTAGAAATATTGAGTACCTGTAAATATAATAACAAATGTACCATTTCAATAAATGGTATACAATAGCGAAGAATAGCTATTTTTATTCACTATTATTATATTTATTAAATAATACAACTAAGTCAGCTGGTGTGCTCTGCCCAAGTTTGGTAGTGGGTTCGAGTCCTCTTTTCCCAGCGGTATTACTAATTTATCCCCAAACATGTTTACTTAAAATTCATTCTCCTCATTTCATTTCCTTATAATAGTCTAATTTGCATATAGACTGAACAAAAAATAAATTATTATAATGGTTTGGGAGATTTAAGCACACATTTTTTTCTAACTAAAAGTATGTATTCAGGACATAGTCAGTTACATTAAATAATTTAAACCAAAACATGGGAGATATCTAAATTCTATTAAGTAACATCATTAAAAAACCATAAAGTAGGTGGATAAAAATTTTAACAAAAGTAAACAAATTGTTAAAGTAAAAATACATTCACTAAAAACATTCGCAAACATAAATAGATTAAAATATATGAATAAAACATAATAGTTTAGAGTAAAAATAGAATTCTAATATTTTGATTAGTATTATTATTGTATGCTGTTTTATAATACTCGTCCCATTGATCATAGTGTGGCGTAAATTAGCATCAACAGCTCATAATAAAACAAAAAATAATTTAAAACTATATGTCCTAATAGTATAAAAATGAAGTGAATGTAAGTTTCTCTTAGATGAGTTAATTCCTTTTCTAGCTTTAACTTGAGTGGTGGAGACCGAGTTTGAATTTAAACGCAAGGAAAGTGGGTCAGGAAAAGTTGCATATTTGACCTATTTGAAGGGGATTCAAGCTCTATTATTAAGTTTATCTCTTTTATACCGGGTTTATTCTGGTTTTAATATGTGAAACAACATTATTTTACTTTTTAGTTACGTTTATATGTAAGTTAGGTGATAAACACAAAGATCGTAAACAATGGATTTTGACAGTGCATCAGCACTGGTGGCGGGACACGTGGATAAGTTTATATATACGTAGAGACCCTAATTCCGTATGTTTAAGTCAGAAGCCTAATTGAACAGTAGATTATCCATGCTGTATACTCTAGAGGATAAAACCTTTCCAGAGAGGGCATTATATATATTATTCGTATTAGATTGGGATGGTGTAAAAAAACACTTCATAGTATTTACAATGTTACTAACTTGTATAGTGAAATAATAATGAACAAGTCATTTACTGATTGAAATTTTAACTGGTTTTTAAACCCATAAATCTGTAAATAATTTAGTATACTATTTGAACAAGTGAGCATACGTTCTGGTAACCATTAAATGAGTCCCTTATACTGGATGCACAATGCATCTAACATTTCATGTTAACACACGAAGGAGCCACACATTTTTGTGCTATCATGTGTGGAGCTCTCTTGATTGCTTATTTCCAAATGGAATGGGCACACAGTGCGTGAAACATGATCGAACAAAACAATAGCACACGATAACTCATGATAACACATGTTTACACAAATTAACCGTATTCCTCGCGCCCATATTTCATAGAACAAAATACATGGAACATTTTATATTATGCATGCGTCACCATGTTGTTTATTATAAATCTACTTGGAAATGCAGACTGTTGAGTTGGAGCGTGGAGTGTGTTGGTTAAATATGAGGTATGTTTGTTGTTAACGTTGGTTTGGTTAGTTTTTTTGTTTTGTAATAGCAACGAGTATTTTATAAAATGGAAGGAAAATGATGTAAGCCCACCTACGGCGGATTTAGATGTAGAAAAACTCATAATATTTGTGCAGGAGAACCCTGCATTGCACAATTTTAATCTAAAAGACTACCACAACAACAAAGCTACCTCCTCATCACTTTCCTCCAGATTGACAAATACAAAAATATGAGAGTCGAAAAAGTTTTACGATGTTTCGTTTCATCATGTTCCATGACCAAAACTAACTTTCACACAAACTTTTTCCTTGACACAAACACATTTTTTCCCCCCTTCATGTTACGCCATAATGTTCAATGCAGTGTGCATCCAGCATTAAGGCCAAATAGTTAATAAGTATAAGTATAAACCATAATGGGTAATTATTATTTTTTAAATTTAATACAATTAATGATTTATTTATAAGGAAATTGTTGAGGAAAATTAATGAATTTTTTTTTATGAAACTAACTGTTAATATATTCATATAGTATGTACACAATTAAAAAGAAAAGAGAAAATAGTTTATAATTTATAAGCAAACAAATAGTGATCAGATCGCATTATTTTCTAAAACAAAAATACTCTTATTGTTATACCATTTTTATAATTTCGCAGTATTTAAAGTCTTTATTTTTAATTAATATAGTTTTTCAATTTAACTCAGTTTTATGTTTTTTAAATTAGTAATCTGTAATTGACCATCGCAAGTAGATTTGAAATGTCTGTGTTGTTGAATTTATTGTTTTGACTGTACCAAGTGTGTGTAGAACTGAGTAGCCTATATACCCGCATTGGTGGTCTCATAGTCTAGCGCATCTCTTTTGTGTTGGACTGGACTGCTGGTGATGAGGAGACCGAGATTTGAATCCTGGTAGGATATACTGAGGGTGGTTTATCTTAAATGATTTCCCACTCTTCCTCCCTTCAAATGGAGGTATTTTTCCTCTAAAATTCTATCTTCCTCATCCCTTTTCCGTTAGCGTAATTAATGTATGCGTGTAGCCCGATAGAGTACTGAACCGCAGGAGGAAAAAATATCCTCATTATTTGTATGACTTCTTCTTAAAAACAAGAGTAGGGTTTACCATCTTATGTTGATAGCCGACAGAGATAAATGAATAAACTATAATTTTCATTTACTTACAGACCTAGTTTACTAAGTAGGAAGATACTTTTCTACCCCATCCTACCCCGCTCACCAACATGTACTATATTTACTGCAAGCAATGTAAAATGATCACGAAATATCTTAGTCCTATTAACAGTATATAAAAAACACATCAAGGTAGTTTTAATAAGTAGGAACATATTTGTGTTGATTGAAATTTTAATTTACAATTTTAATAACAAGAGTATCGATATTTGAAGTTATTTTTTAAAAAAGATTTCAGTGTTGTATTTTAATCTGAGACACAAATAATAGTTTGTTGTGAAAATGAAAATGGGATTTTCGTATGATTTAAATTTTAAAAGCAAACTTCTGTATGGACTATATTATATATATATAAAGAGAGATATAGAGAGTATAATGCGCTACATAGCCACATATAAGCCTACATTTGATACAACTATCTAACTATTTTCCGACAACTTAACTCAGCCGGTAGTGTATGTGCCTGCTGAACTAAGGGTCCTTGGTTTGATTCCCGCCAAGGTTAAACAAAATACTATCGGAGAAGTTGGAACTTTCCTCTTGATTTATTAACAGAAGGGGAGAGGATTGTTGTGTATGTTCTATAATTGAGTTAGTTTGCTTAAAATTATTCGGTTAGCTAATGCACACTAAGTACCCAAAATAAATAATTTTGATATATGAAATTAAAACATATTAAATACGATAAATAATGTTTTTATATTATTTAGCTTTGTTTTGGGAGTATTTATATGGTTACAACTAAATAATTATATTCTTGTGGACAAAATTAAATGGAAAGAAAATTTTCTTTAATTTCTAAGGTTGAATATGACTTAAGTTGGAGTACAGTTCCTAAAATATTATGTACAGGTATTAGTTACTAACCTGAAGTTGGTCAAAATTTGTCAATGCTTCCCATTTGATGAGGGAAGTATTGTAAATGTGCAATTCTTCTATTTGGGGAATCGTCAAGATAATTTTCTGCAAATCCGAAATTGGATTATTGCTAATATCAAGGTAAGCTATATTTGGAGGTAAGGAAAAAATTGACGTCAAGTAGTTATTTGCCAATAGAAGTCTACCCAAAGCCAGGTGTGTAGAAAATACATCTATATCCAATTTAGAAATGTGATTAAATGATAAATCAAGTTTTAAAAGATTAGGAACATTTTTCAAATTTAATGACTTTAAATCTTCAATCATATTTCCGGTCAATATAAGATGTTTTAATCCAGGAACTAGAGCTAATGCAGAAGGGCTGAACCCTATTATTCGGTTTCTAGATAAGTCTAACGTTTCCAAATGTTCCATACCAGAAAATAGATTCGGTCCAATAGTCGTTATAAAATTTTGTGCCAAAATAAGCGTTGTTAAAGACCTCATTTCTATAAACGTACCATCATCAATTGTCTCCAAATTGTTGTTAGATAAATCTAAAACTTGAACATTTTTTAGACCTTTTAATTTATCCAAACTTATAGTGTTTAATTGATTCCTGGCCAATGAAACGAATTGAAGTGTTTCCATGGATGAAAACACTCCTTTGGTAATATCGTCAATAATGTTGTCTGATAATGACAAATATTTAACATTGGGTAGTTTAAGATTTGAAATATTTCTTATTCCGTTCCCGTTAAATTCTATCCATAGTTCTCCGCTGCTCAAGGAGTTACTTTTGAGATATTCTGTCAAATTGGGTACCCTGATTTGACCAGAACCACTTGTCACGCCGGAGCAGTTCACGTGGACGATTGTTTCAGTAGTTGGGGAAGCCGTTATAGAACTCTCTTGGACATTTTTACATTTGCAATAACCACATTCACTAGTTTTCGTGACGTCCGAAGCAACACACGCTATAAGTCCACTGACGCAAAAAAATAAGAACATGTTGCAATTTACCATGATCTGAACCTAAATATATCACTTTAACACGTACACACAGCTCTGCTCTGACAAATAGATTGAAACATTACTTCACTACACTTCAACTGGTAATATTTAAAACTAATGTTGGTAATGTAATAATTGTATTGCCAAGATCTTCACTTTTAAAACGAATGAAAGCTAAAAAGGCACTCCTATCGAGTAGTTTTAAAATGAGACACTCCCTGTTCACTTCAAAAGGTCAACTTTTAACTAACGCTCATATACAAAGATAAACAGATAAACACTGATACCGCACAACAAATAAGATAAGGCTTACAATCGGCTGAGTTAGTGTGACATTACACTAGATAAATATGATATACCTTTTTTTTAAGAAAGCTGATGTCACTACTTTTCCTGTAAATAATTTATTTTACCATCAAAAATGTATAAACTTATTTAACTCCGTTATTTATTTAGAAAACAGATATTACTGATGTAGTTCTCATATATTATTATGTATTAAAATTACATTATCTTATTCTTTTGTCATACCTAGTCTAATACCTAGAAGCAAGGTCAGGTAAAAAAGATAACGATGGATTATTAATATGAGTTGAAAACATAGTGTATGATTCTTATTCATAGACCTAATAGTATTTTATATCAAATACCATTAGGATAATTGTAATATTTAATTTGGTTTTAGTTGTGGCGCAATCAGTTCCTGCACTTTAAAATAAATAAGGACTTTATATGTCATGGAGTATGTAATAAAAACTGGTTGAATTGAGTTCCTTGTGTTTTTTGGAAGTACTTTTGACTTTGTGTACTTGAAAATTTCAGTTTATTCTAGATAAATTCTAAAAATCCCCCAATTTCTTCCACATATAGATAAATAGCTATTCCACTATTTTCCTTTCACCTCTATTTCTATCACCCGTGTAGTTTAGTCCTCGTCTCTCTTCCTCTTTACTTCATTATCCCTCATTTTATGTTCTTTTTACTCTATTTTATTTATTTATCACCCATTTTGTGAGATAAGAGGAGTACCAAATAATACCATATTGAATAGGTAAGTATATGCTGTTGGAAATAATGTGCTCGTACATATAAATGGAGAGAATATTATCTACAAAATTAATGTATCTCTAATTCCTAGATGTATTAAAAAACTGATATAAATTGCCAATTAAATTCTTCCTTCCAACAACTTGGAAAGGAAGGAAACATATTGGAACTAGAAATGGGGCTGATGGAGAGGCCAGCGTGTTTGTTATATTTTTCCCTCTCAGCTCTGTAGCTATGGGGGCTGCCAGGCTGTCAAAAAAACTATGGTGGAACAAATTATGAAAGCGAGATATTCTTGTGGCACAAGCTCAGAGCTAAATATATCTATAGGTCTCATATTATGTGCCATTATGTGTGTTTCTTCGTGAAGTTAGCAGCATATAATGTTTATTAGTGTTTTCACGAAATTTATAGCGGCACAAATTGTGTAGATAAGAAATTATTGTGGCACAAATTCAGAACTAAATATTCTCCATGGAGCTAGTGAGGGATAGAGAGAAGTGTAGCTTATTTGAGAAGAAAACGATGTGTTTAGAAGAGTCTATTGTATATTTATTTGAACTCATTAGTCTATCCGGGTGTTAGCCCAAGAGTAGACCAGTGAGGCCAGGTGCTAGAAGTATTTGTGGAATTTGAGCTGGCATGGTGTGTCGAGGACCTGTTCGGAGCTAGGTGCTGGATACGAGTGACACAAAATATGAGGATGTCTGACCTTTTAGTGAACTGTGTTGAAACTGAACACTATGAGTAACTTGTCTCGATATTTTTTTAAATTATTTATTTATCATTCTTTTATTTTTAATTAAGTTTATTTAGTTATATGACATGTGTTTAGCTTACTTATTAATTCATTAATTTAGCTATGCAGTTTGAAATAATTCAGTAGTTGTTGAGTTGCACTTAATTCTCCTATTGTATATTATTATTTTGTTTTCAATATTCAAAATCTTGTAATACTTGGTGTGTTTTTTCAATCGTATTTAATCAATACAAGTCTTCAATATCCTAAGAATAACTCATGTCTCACACGGTGAGATGGCGACTTTTCACAACTCTCCGGTCTTGTTAGAGTATAAAATTGGTATTGTTGTTATTTAATGTGAAGTTTTTTTAAATTTTCCACATTTTTGTAGAAACGTGAAATTGACTATAATCAGCTTTTTCCTTAATAAATTCAAATAATACGTCAATCGTTTCACATATTAGGTGCTCGCACTTTGTCTTAGAAAATATATTAATATATTTAAACCATTAATCTGTATAAAGTTATTTGTATTATTCCCAAAAATGTTTCTGAGTATACTTTTTAAATGATTGGGTATATAGGAAAATGTAAACTATGTTTTCGGGCTTGAGCAGCGTTTAGGGAATAATAATTTCCGACATTTCAGCTATGGTTATTATTATTATTATCATTATTAGCACCGCGTCTTACTACTCGTTCGGGTTATACGCACTTACGCTAATGTGTAAATGGTAGGGTGATTGTGAGATGAAATGGAGGACCTACAGTTTAACGTGGAATCTGAACCACGGTGGAGGCCTGGCATTCCCCACATTCACAAGCTGTGATTAATACACGCCTCGTCAGAGGTGAAGGAAGGGCTTGGTAATCAGAAAAATCTTTGCCGGGACCGAGGATTGAACCCCGGACCCCAGCTCAGAAGTCCTACACCTTACCCCTGGACCACCAGCTCACCTAGCTATGGTTACAAGTCACATTCCAAATGTAAGCTGTTGTAAATACAGCCAAAATATAAATATTATTATTCACAAAACGCGGCTCAAGCCTTAAAACATTAGATTTGATTCAAACACCAGCCCTAAAACGTTTAAACAAACGTAGGAATATTATGTTGACTGCTCTACAAACATATTCACTAAAAGATACTCTACTGGTATTGAACCAGATCATATACACCACAATAATGTAGATGTTCATTATTGCATGTATAAGCGTGTTTTAATCAGAGAGATTTCGAACACATTCACTGGTAGACAGTTTTGACTACTTTTGATTAATTTAAGTTTTTCAGTGTAGTAAACTGAGACGTGTTTATTAAAAATACATATTTTGGCAAATCATGATAAAACAATAAACCAATTAAGTACAAAGGAATTTCATAGTGTGAGAAGTCTTACAATAATATCCTAGGGCTGTGCCGTTCAGATTTCCTTTCCCTGGTACGTCCTTGTCTGCCACAAAGGAGAGCTTCTATCAAAACTTCAAATAGATGTCCTGTCAAAATATCATCATTTCTGGATATAATACAATTATGACAAGTTTTAGATGTAAAGTCATAAATGCCCTGTTACGTCTCAGGGATATATAGTGAGGAACATCTCAAATACATCCCTAGGATGAGGTGTGCTGATTGGATGTGTTAATTTCAAATTGATATATAAATGTCTAAACTTTGTTTGTTTTATGGTGACTATTTAAATTTATATTCTATTCCATGCTTAAATAAAAAATCTTATATCTTCCACTTATTAAAACGTCAAAACTAAATGTATTCCAAGATAATAAAATAATGAGTTAGTGAAATTATTTAGAATAAAAGAAATTGATATATTTTACCATGGTAAAAAATAGATTCTCTTTTCATTATTATAAGTGTCAGTAACTATTTTCCACTCCGATGTTTATAGACAATACAGTCAACTCTCGATTCTACGACCTTTCACGGTTCCCTGGAAAAGGGTCGTTATTTCGAAGGGGTCGTTATTGGAA
>CABFOW010003355.1:0-76075 GCA_902141385.1 Timema californicum
AAATTTTCAGTCATGCCAGTAATCGAACCCGGGACCCTTAGCTCAGTAGCCAAACACCCTACCGACTGTGCTAAAGTGTGGGTCCTATACATGTAAAACAATTGAAATCAAAATTAAGATTATACCAAACCCATCAAATCGTTTCAGAGCCAGGATCAGAGACAGAATAATGACAGAATAGTAAAATCCACTCTTTTGATTATGAGGTAATATAAAACTTAGAGGCTCGTCGTAATATCGAGGTTGAAAATTTTCAGGATTACAATACTTTTTATGAATATAAATGAAAATAAACCTGGTGCGTCATTCCACGCTAGTGTATGTCAGCATAGGTTGATTGTTTTAATTATTCTATCACTATTAGCTAGACTCTATGGTTTCTTTTTGTATTATTGTTGAGTTGTTTAAGGCCATCGCCATTTCCCACCTACCCCTTTCCCATTTTGAAATTTCTAATTTAAATACTTTTCTGAATATATGGTATGTACTAGTTTTGTCAGTTTTCAGCTCCACATTTTTCAGATCTCTATTTAAAATCTAGTTTTATTATAGCTCAGAATCTATTGGACCTGTTTAAAAAAATCTTTCAGATAATACTTTTATTTTTAATAGTGCTACAACTTTGCAATTACGAGTTTTAATAAAACTCATAAGAGCTGTTCCCGAGGATATATATTTTTCTTTTTCACCATCACGTACACTATCCTTGATTTTCGAGGTGGATCAATTATTCCGAAATCACTTCTAGGGAACCTATGAAACCCTTATGTTAACAAACTGTAGGCTGATCGGTTAAATGGTTTAGGTTCTGAGCCGATCAACAGACTGACAGACGGTGCTGTGTAAACTACTTTGTAGAATTAATGGAGTCATGAAATACCAACATCCATAAAAATAATGAAGTCGATTCTTTTAACTATCACAATAGTTTGTTTCTACCATAAGTTGCGAGAAAGTAAAAAGCTACAAGTAGAAACATGTCATTTATATTATTGTGTTCTTTCAAAAACCAATAATTGTCAATTTTAATAACCTTTTATCTAAATTCTTTGATAGAACAGAATTTTACTGTGAAATAAAAATTTACAGCTAAGAATATTTTTGAAAAATGACGGGGGTGTCATCAATTTGGAACAGGGTAATCTTCCCAACGCCTAGCATTCGTGAACTAATTAATACCCCGTGATATAGTCTGTTGGCAAAAAGATGGACACAATCATGTAAATGGAAGTATATGTGCGTGTAGCAGGGGAACTTTGTTTTTATATATATTTATTAGAAGTATACAGCATGCACACTTCTAAAATGAACTATTACCAAATCAACTTTACTATAAAAATAGACTCAGCATCCAGTATCTCCTTCATAAATTTGTTACAACCCCACGCTGTTACCTTTTATTTACGGCCATAAATAAGATAAAAGGGAGCGGAAGTAAGCTACGGAACAAGTCACAAGGGAAATTATTAGCAAAATTTAAAAGCAACAATATTAACAGTTTATTTAAATAAAATATTATTAGAACAGAAAACTTTACATGGTCTCATTAATCAAACTGTGATATGTTGAAAACCAAACAGATAATAAATTAATATCTTTAAATTGCGCAGATAATTTAAGAGAGAGTTATAAACTTGTGATGCATCCAATATTCAATTGGGTCAGTCTTGAAGGGACAGAACAACCCATAACGTTGAATTTAGTAAAATAAATAAAAAATATTAATATCCATCAGGATAATACATAAAGACTAAATAAGGCTCTAATGGGCACCTTGAAAATGTTAACAAAGTGTATTTTTCATACCAAAGAATAAAGACTTCAAAAAAGTTAACTTTACATGTTAACTTTCTATATGAGACTTTAAATTACGCGAGAGTTTGGCTAACAGACTTTAGTCAAACTCCCCCGGGACTATCCGATCCTGACACAATATTAGGAAATGAAAACAATAGCCCTACTAGTAAATAGTAATGAAAATATCATATTAGAAGCAAACCATAGAATAATATTAGAAAATATACTAATGTTAATTAATTTCATAATTAATCAAAACGATCAGAAAATTACGTTACATTAAACTATATTTCAAAATGCAAACAAAATTAAGAAATGCTACCTTGAAGTTTACAAAATAATTACTACTATCCACAATTTCAAAACAATTTACATTTAACTCATTCAAATTCAAGTCAATTAATAATTGTGGCTATCTAAAGATTTAATACTCGAAAAGACTCTAGCGACCAAGTGGCGGTAGACAAAATACAGAGCCTCATTTCAAATTTAACGATCAGGTAAAAATAAATAGATTTAGATAATAGCAAGATTACAACATCTAACATGGCTGACACTATGAGTTACAATTAAATCAGAGTCCAATAAATAAATCGCCATAGTTACGATTCTGATGAATATATAAAATATAAATGTTTTATCCTGACATTGTCTAGGTCCATGACAATGTTTCTCGGTCAATCGTTGAAATCAAATAGTCATTTTAGCATACACACACATCACAATATATAGTGGGTTTCGTTGCAATAGAATCAAGGTGGGTGAACTGAACACACGGTCGATGACGTCAATGTGGCTTTGGAAGATCACGTAGACCCTTTGTTGTCAAGGCTCCATCCGACTTCCAAACCATTTCTCCTATCACTTGATGTTTTCAAAGTAGTTCATCTCTCTACCATCAGAGGGCAGGTGAATAGGCGAATAGTCATTCTCTAGTGGTGTCCAATACTGGCCGACCCATTACGTGTTAGTAGAACAGGACGTAGTGGACTACATCTTGTTGGAACATCGTAGCTCTCTCGGCCCACTCATCAATTTAGAATGATAGGTGTAGGCCAGTCTTGGTGGTTGCTAGTTTCAGAAGATTTAATCGGTAAGTACACGAACAGTTTTCTTTTGTTTAAATTGATTATGTAGAGAGAATATTATTGTTCAGAATTGTTTTATTATGTCGTACCAACCTACGTGAACTACAATAGAGAATAGTACTAATGTAGGGATTCTATTAGTGTCGGTATAATTGGAGCGGGTAGTATGAATTACAGATAGTTAAGCATAAATTTCATCATGGGGGTGGGTCCTATTGTAACATGATGTAATGTAATTTTACAAATTTAATCATCTTAAAAGGGGAATCCGTGATTGTATTTATCATAAATATTTCAGCTATACCAGGAATCGTACCCAGGACACTAAACTTTAGTTTTTGTTATTATATAGTCATGTGACTAATCTAACAAAACCATTTTCTACATCCTATTTTTCTCATTCTATGTCGGGACAGTATTTTGGTGCCTACAGGAATTTAAAAGGAAAGTCATATGTAAATGATTTTCTTACAAATTGACTTTTGGAGAACTTTTTAGAAAATACACATTTATTGGGTTAGAATTGATAGCATTTGACTATACTACTGATGTTATTTTATAGATATTGAGAAAATGCCTATCAAAAGTGGCATATACACATAACATAACCTGACATATGAATACGTAAAAAAATATCTACTCATTTTTTCTGGATATTAGCTACGTTAGAAAATTTAGGTATACTTTTTCGCTGTAGGCTAAGGTTTATTATTATTATTATTAGCACCACGTCTTACTACCCGTTCGGGTTATACGCACTTACGCTAATGTGTAATGGTAGGGTGATTGTGAGATGAAATGAAGGACCTACAGTTTAACGTGGAATCCGAACCACGGTGGAGATCTGGCNTCACAAGATGTCTTGTCAGAGGTGAAGGAAGGGTTTGGTAATCAGATAAATCTTTGCCGGGAATGAGGATTGAACCCCGGCCTCCAGCACAGAAGTCTGACACCTTACCCCTAGACTACCAGGTCACCGCTAAGGTTTATATTTCTACACTTTAATTAAAACAAATACAAACTTATGTGCTTACATGGAAAAAATAAATTTATTAATAGCCTCAATGACGTATTACATATAATTATACTTAGTTTAAAAAAACACACCTTTATATTGGGTATTCTTTGTGGGCTTTTTCAATGCCACTTTACCTTTTCAATATTTCTTGACATGGTTTGTTATTTACATTTTATTAAATGTTATTAATTTTGGGTATTCAAACTTCCCTTTATGAATCGACTTATTATATAAGTACTATACTTACAAACTAAATGCAATCTAGATATATATTATATACAACACCACGCTCTTGATCATTAATTAATCACTTCGAGAAAGGAGTCCCTAATTTCCTAAATAAGAAATGCTTTGGCCTTACATGAAATCGAACTTAGAAACTTGATTCAGTAGGCAGATGCACTATTGACTGTTAAAAGAAAATGAGTAATAATACTACGACGAAGTATTTGAAATTAAAACACTCTAATAATAGTACGTTCTGTTAGAATTTGATAGTTCAAATTTCAATACCAGCATGGAATTTCCCATGGATTATCTCTAGAGCCCATCGATACACAGCTCAATTCACCCGCTGGAGGAAAGGGGGTGGGAGATGAAAGTAATCGGAAAGTAGTTCTTTGACTTTACTTTCTAAAATTGCATGTTCTATTAAAATAAGTTTCAACAAATACTGTTTATAATAATACTATATATTATAAAGGTTATTATTCTTTATATATGATGAAGCACTAGATCAAAAAATGGAATTTAATACATTCAAAATATGAAGAAAAAAAACCTAGGCACCACCTTTGTTTCCACCTTTAAGTGTCTGGTCAATGGTCGTTGTAAGTGAAGAATTATATCAGTGACAGCCCCTAATTTGCGGTAACAGAAGAAACCAATTGATTTATACTTTGTCTTCGGTGGCTCAGTCAGCCCACAGTGTTGCCAGAACTATCAGCACTTTAGAGACCACCCCCCTTCCCTTCACCCAACCAAAGAGTGATATTGAGCTAGCAAGCAAACAAAACAAAGCTATAATCCTCTGAAACCTTTATCGCAGGTAACATTCATCACTTTATTGATGGGGAGATATAGTCTAAACTTGTACATAGCTCAGAGTCTAAGATATACGGGTCTGGTTACTCTTTAGTTCCAGTGATCAGACATTGAAGCCAAATGGCGTTAGTGTCGTTGCGGGATAGCGCGCGCGCAATTTAAATTTGGAAGAGAAGTTTGAAGCTCCAAGTTTACATTTTAATGTTAGACTGTAATTATATTATCCCGAATGAGATAACTAGTGAATAAAAAGAATAGCACACAACAAATGATAACATACAAATTAAAATTAATCATTTGCTTATCGATTTAAGATAAGTCGAATTTGAAATACTGTATCATAAATCACATGGTAGTTATTTGTTTGGTAAAATTTGATCAAATAAACATGGATATAAATTATTATTTAAAAATGTATTGATGTATGAAGGGACTAAGGCCTCAATCAGTCTTACCATCTAGCTTATAGTATCTGAGGGAATTTTTTATATTAATCCTAATGGATAGCATTTAGGGTAGTTTGTCTGAATACGAAAATTAGGTCTTTCCTTGAATAAAGAGATAAGGCAGAATGCAAGCATGAAATAAGCAAACGTGAAGAGTGATTGATAAGTGTGATTTTTTAGTGTATTTAAAAAATATTAATTCACATTCTAAAGTGTAAGTGGTGTTAATTAGCTATCTTAGAGTGTACGTTCTTGCAGAAGGTTCAATATCGAGGCAAATCAATACCACTCACCTTTCACTTTTACTCATTTCGTTCTTGCATACAGTCTATAAAGTTTCAATATCGTTTTATTATTTAAAAAAATGATATTTAAACATAGTAAGTTGGTAATTCCGTCTTTATTAAACTTCCAGGTTTGTTTCCCGCCTTAAAGTAGACATTTTCCAAATATTATATTTAACCTAAGCGCCAAGACAATTGTTGATAGTATCTATCATCCCTAAATATTATTTAATTAAATTACTGTAGTAATATTACTTGCAGCAACATATCAATTGTTATTACCAAGCTGTATTACAGCCATATTAAGAGAGTTTAATACGTCAGGATGTGAGCAGTTTCAGTCCTCTATGAATAATTTAATACTTTTTCGGCAAGTGCCATTAAAAAAACTAAACAGTGTTACTTTTTTAATGTTATGTTATCAAATACTTTCGAATGCAAATACTATAATTAGGGTTTCTATTTATTCTCCATATCTTTTTTTCGAGTGTATTGATACAAAAAACTAGAATTTTTTTTAATAATTAACATATTTAAGTAAAATATTTATGGGAAAGGTTTTTGAGCATCGTCCCCTTCTTACTTTACTTTTCTAACCTTTCATGTGCAAATAAATGTCCGTCGTTTGGATATTGATTCTAGTGAGATTTTTGAATATTACACAAAATAAAATTATATTATTAGGCCCATATATTATTTTCATCACTATTTGCTACAATTCACTCTCGTGGCAAAATGTTTTTTTCACAAAATCTATCATTAGATTTTTTTTCTTCTAAAGTTCTTTTGACCAGAAATCTTTCTTGTATTTTTTCTCACAGGTATGTCTCTCAAAATTTGAGGGCGTACAAATGTTGACAAGCTAGTTTTAAAATAATCTTGAAACTTATTTATTTTTGACTTGTTAAGCCATTGTGCATAAATAAAATCTTATAAATATGAACAGCTGTTGTTATAAAACGACACAACTATCCGCAACGATCACAACGCTTTCTCATATAGTGTCAAATCGTGCAACTAAAAATCTTCAAAGTCTGATCAACTTCTATATAGGGTCCTGAGTAAAGTGTCATAGGTGTGACATATCCTTGACGAAAGTAATTATGTAGGGTTTACAGATTTTCAAAATAAAAAAACATGATATATGTACTGTATCTATATATAGGATTATTAAAGTCGTACAAATGATTTTAGAAATTTATTAAATTCTGTATTTAACCTTCAAAATTACATAAACTACTAAAAAATAATAACCTCACCCATTAGCTCACCACGTGAAGACTGATAGATTTCGACTACAAAGTGCTTCGAAAAATCAAAATATCTAAAGAGGTTTGAGCAGTGCATAATGAACTGGTAGACATAGGTTGATACTTCTTTGAATTTTGTGCAACTTTTAAAAATTGTTTGGTATTTAATGCATAAGAATAACATTCAGAACAAGTCTTATTTTCATTGACTAAGGTCTGCAAAATTCCCTCCACTGTGTTTAGTTCCATTCGGTTTCTTTCTTTTGTCCACTGATTGGTCATTAGTGACACATGTGTTATGTGTGATGGGATACTGAACATGTACTGACATTTTATCAGTAGTTTGGAGTATTGAGACTTTCTTTCACATGTCTTCATGTGATAGGCCTAGTGCTACTTTTGTTGTTTGGACATTTCACTCCACACATTTTTTTGTTTTTCTCCAACTAGTTTTCTACAAATACAAGAATATTTATTCACTGTGGGAAAAGTTCACTCACTAATACTAACTGTAACATTTTTTATTTAAGTTTTGTAATCTTATTAGTTTCACATAATTTAATTTAGTTTTTCTAAAATATAGATAAATCGGGTGTTCTGACGACATTTTTCGGGACACTGAGCCTTAAAAAGGGACAATCCCGTACATACGGGACGTCTGGCAACCCTATATTAGGGGGGAGTACCTAATACTGTCACAAATAGAAAGCAATGCATTTGTGGTTTGGTCTTTCATGGAAATTAATCCTGGCCAAAGCATACACGAATTGGATGTTTTCTATCTTTCAGTTATGTTCATTCTTAATAAAATTGGGGTATGTTCTGGTTTGCCAGCGATGGGAGGGATGGGTGGGGGTGCGGGGGGGATCAGGCATCAAATCCTGCCAGGGTGTGTGTCTACAAAAAAAGTGCTTCGAAAAATCAAAATATCTAAAGAGGTTTGAGCAGTGCATAATGAACTGGTAGACATAGGTTGATACTTCTTTGAATTTTGTGCAACTTTTAAAAATTGTTTGGTATTTAATGCATAAGAATAACATTCAGAACAAGTCTTATTTTCATTGACTAAGGTCTGCAAAATTCCCTCCACTGTGTTTAGTTCCATTCGGTTTCTTTCTTTTGTCCACTGATTGGTCATTAGTGACACATGTGTTATGTGTGATGGGATACTGAACATGTACTGACATTTTATCAGTAGTTTGGAGTATTGAGACTTTCTTTCACATGTCTTCATGTGATAGGCCTAGTGCTACTTTTGTTGTTTGGACATTTCACTCCACACATTTTTTTGTTTTTCTCCAACTAGTTTTCTACAAATACAAGAATATTTATTCACTGTGGGAAAAGTTCACTCACTAATACTAACTGTAACATTTTTTATTTAAGTTTTGTAATCTTATTAGTTTCACATAATTTAATTTAGTTTTTCTAAAATATAGATAAATCGGGTGTTCTGACGACATTTTTCGGGACACTGAGCCTTAAAAAGGGACAATCCCGTACATACGGGACGTCTGGCAACCCTATATTAGGGGGGAGTACCTAATACTGTCACAAATAGAAAGCAATGCATTTGTGGTTTGGTCTTTCATGGAAATTAATCCTGGCCAAAGCATACACGAATTGGATGTTTTCTATCTTTCAGTTATGTTCATTCTTAATAAAATTGGGGTATGTTCTGGTTTGCCAGCGATGGGAGGGATGGGTGGGGGTGCGGGGGGGATCAGGCATCAAATCCTGCCAGGGTGTGTGTCTACAAAGTGTTTTTTTTTAATGTTTCCCACTTTAACTCCTCTCAAATGTGATTATAATTTCTCTAAATTTTACCTTAATACTTCCTATACTTTATTAGTGCATTTAATAGAGTATAGATCAGAGAAGTAGATAATAGAAAAAAATTGTACGGAACTTCGTGAAGACTTTCTCGCTCAATTGTTTAAAAATATAGATATTTACTCAAAACTCGTAATATATGTGAAACGAAATAATATACACTAGAAAACCCAAGCATAAATTCCACTACATTTACGTAGAACATTTTTTTGAGTCTCGGTTTTAAATTTTATAATTTTATTTTTAAAGAATGTTCTCATTTCTCTGTTTGGACCAATACAAATTATCGATTTTGGGTTCACAATGGTCAACACTTCATATTAAAATTTAAAATTTTAACACATTTTAGGTGTTTCACATCTTCAGGTCATCGACTTGCTATTCAATTCCTCATTTATAAATTTTGACCAATACAAAATGTAAATATCGACTATTGAGGGTAAAATGGATTTAGATCATTGTTGTACAAACATCTCTCCTAAGAGGTTTAAGGAAAAACAAAATAAACTCTGAAAGACTTACTTATATTTAATTACTCTATGGCAATGGAGAATTATTGCGTTAAAACTTAGGTAGTATCTCTTTACAACTAATGCTGGCAAAATTGTATTATATATTTTCCAATATCTCAGAAAATATTGATTTTATAAAAATATTTTTCAAATAAAAGTTTTTTACTTTTAATAGTTAAACAATTTTGCAATGATAAGTTATTTAGTATCTCAAATATGTGTTGAAATACGTAAATTTCCTCTTCTGTAAAGTACCCTAAAATTTATTTTCTCAGGAAAATGGAAATAGCCATTTTATTTATAATCTTAATAAACGCCTAGATATAAATTTTAATCAAATCGTTTTAGCCGATTTTGGGAAAATAGATTTTTCTCTTTTCGCCTATTTTATAAACTACTATTAATTTTAAGTTTATACAGACACACAGAAAAACGGCATTGAAAAAAACACTTTTTAGAGTTCGGGGGTTCATGAGACTTGGACATTCATCACTATTTGAGGTTAGATTGTTTTTAATGTCACAATACTTTATTTTTTGTGTTAAAAAAGTTAAAAAATATAAATATTTGCGTATAAATTGAAAGCTATTGGTTTTATAAAATTATGCTCCTATTAAAATATTTGTATTATAAATAGATATACTTATTTGTAATAAAAAGTAAGTTCATATCTAAAATAGTTTCAGAGATATGATAAAAAAAAAGATAATTTATGCATTAGAACGGAGCCCTTAAATTTATATTTACAAAATATTGAGAGTAGCCATTTTGTTTGGAATATTTATAAGTGTTTAGAAACGAAATTTAATCAAATGCGTTTATTATTATTATTAATATTATTATTATTAGCACTATTAGCACCACATATTACTAACCGTTCGGGTTATGCGTCCTTACACTAATGTGTAATGGTAGGGTGATCATGATATGAAGTGAGGGACCTACAGTTTAACGTGGAATCCGAACCACGGGTGAGGCCTGGCATTCCACACATTCACAAGTTGAGACTAATACACGTCTTATCAGAGGTGGATGAAGGGTTTGGCAATCAGATAGATCTGTGCCGGGACCGAGGCTTGAACCCCGGATTCCAGCTAATAAGCCTTACACCTTACCCCTAGACCACCAGATACTTTTATTATTATTTACTGAATAATTAGGGTATATTTGTAACAAATGTTGGTATTTCATGTATTTATCTACACCAATACGCCTAAGGACTTATTTGCGTTATTGAATTGACAAGGAGATCACGGATAGTTCAATAGGTACAGAAGTTAGCGAGTAGAGCTGAATAACCAGGGTTCAAACTCCTGTTATTTAGTAATTTTTCTATCCTTACACAATCGCTCCATCAGAATGTAGTCTGAAAATACATCTTGGTTTAATTTAAAATAGTTTTAAAAATACTATAGTGGGACTCATCATACGTATCAATGGTATGCAGACTAAACGTCAAGTTCCTCTAGTCTGATTTGCTGTTTACAATAAGTTCTGCATTCAAATCCCGGGAGGATTTAATGAGTTTATTTTCCTAAACGGATTATCACTCTTCTTTCACAATAATATAAGTACACTTTCTTTAAACTCTATCTTCACCATATTTACACACCCTTTGAATATTAGTTACAAGTGTGTATAGCCCGAGCAGGTCTTAAGACATGGGAGGGGGAGATATATACCTACGCATAGATTCCAAAATTGGAGTTTAGGCCAAGGAATATGTCTTTGTAACATCTTGGGTTACTGGAATATATAAGCTATAAGCTGTATTAACAGTAATCAATGAATAAATTAAAGTACACAAGGCATTTGTAAAAATACGAAAGAAGTTATGACTGTGACTCAAACTCAGTTCGCCCCATCATCGGAAGTTCAGTCTCTTGCTAGAGTGACGCCTAATATTTCATGCATCTACAAATTGAATGTTCGGTTTTGTTAGGTTGGGTAGTATTGACATACTCGTAGGTCTGTCATAGACAGGATCAAAAACTAAAGCCACAAGAATACTAAAGGAGCTTTTCATCCTTCACAATCGTTATTTAAAGAAGTGTTATTTGTGAATGAGAAAAAAATACTACTCATATTTCTTACCAAATACTTTATCAATAAACTTTTCATTTTGTCATTCTTTTTATCACCGATTCTTACCATCCGTACTGATTACTAGCCTTTTTTCTATTGAATAGCAAGTTAACAAAACTATTTTAATCCTGATAATATAATTGTTTTTTAAGTATGACTAAATAATTTTTATTACTTTCTAATACTAACTTAGTCTATGGTATTAGGAACTCGAGAGTTCATTACCGCACTTACTAAAGTACGCCATCTATTCTTATCTTGAGCTAGTCCTATCCAGTCCACCTCATTACTCATGAGGATGACATATAAATATGTATACATGTTTTGGGGGGAACATTCCACTAATATTTTACTGATGACTTTTTTTCCGAAATATTAATATTTTAAAAGATGGCTTAAGTAATTTGGTTCAAATTGGGTGTTTGTTAAGCTTTTTGCATTATATATATTTATTTGATAAAATAAAAAACCATTTAGTAATAGTATTTAGCTAATTACTGAGTTTTATAATGTTCGATTTTTTTAAATGGATCTAATGATTAGGTTCAGAACTGAAAACCGAGGATTAATTTGCATTATCAATATTAACGTATCTTTATTTATCTAAAATAAATTAATTCAAGGG
Source organism: Timema californicum (assembly GCA_902141385.1). Classification (NCBI taxonomy): domain Eukaryota; kingdom Metazoa; phylum Arthropoda; class Insecta; order Phasmatodea; family Timematidae; genus Timema; species Timema californicum. Next base: position 11,983 of record CABFOW010003355.1, read on the forward strand.
TTGTTTAGTTAAGAAGAAGGTTATAAAGTTTGAATTTTTTTGAAATTGATCTTTAAGATTGAATTAAAATTATTTGTTTTTCATGATAACATGATAACAAATAATTTTAGGGTAGTTTACAAATCATTTAATTTTGCGAATTTAAATTTTGTTAAATGGCCATATTTGAACAATTTGTTTTAAAATTTATTAATAAAGAGTATTTATTGTGAGTAAAAAGATGATTTGTTTGTTTTGATGAGGAAAACATGCATAAGGATTGATATTTTACTCAAATTCTGTTCTTGAACATTTTGAAAATTTTCTTTGAAGTTATATTACTAATTACACAATATTATAAAGTGTGTGCGATTTGGTCGTACCATTTATTTACTTAATACTATCTCATGTATCTATTTTATTTCATTATTATATTTATTTTATTTTACTTGCTTACTTGTACTAAAAAGAAAATGGAAGTTACTATTGGTGAAATGTTCGAGTGACAAATTTAATTTCATGTCACCCACCTCGGTGGCCACATAGTCTAACACGTTACTCTCGCAGTAGTCTAGACTGACGATGACGGAGAGATCGAGGCTGGTATCTCGGTCAAACGTTCTGAAGGGTTTTTCCAAAATAGTTTACCATTCTCCCTCCTCGCAAATGTGGGTAAACTTTCTTTAAATATAACCTACCTAGACCCTAAAACCATGAGCGTAATTAGTACATAAGCATATATCTTGAATGGGCAGTAAGACAAAGTGCTCAAGAAATAATATCATATCAAACTATTTATGTTGTCCATACATGTTTTTTTACACAATATATATAGTGTATATGTTGTACACTATTTCGCAAAAAAATATTTCTTAAAAAATATATTTTGTCCATTTAATGTGTATTCCAAATAGCTTTTAATATTAGTAGTAAATTTTCTTAGGGCTGATTGTACAATATACACTTCTTTTTATTTCTGAGTGCTGCTTATAACATTAAATAATGTAAAATATTCTTATTTATGTATACTTTATGATCATTGATCATCTATAAAACCTTCTTCACAACTCAAGCTTGTATTTGTTTAAATAATCTAAAACTCGCATATGTAAATTGATTGAGTTTCATTAGTTTAGTTTGTAAAACCATTTGTATATTTTCCTATTATTGTGCCTCTAACGTTTTACAAGTCAAATGGATATATATATATATATATATATATATATATATATATATATATATATATATATGAAGATCCACTTTTTTTAAAAGTTTGGGGCCACATAGAACGTTAGAACCATCATAATCTTGAGACTGAAAATGTTCATGATTACCATAATTTCTTTAGCCTATGAGATAGTACAAGGCTAATATTTTAAATCAATATTATTCTAAATAATGTTAAATACAGTAAAAGTAAATAGTTTGAAAACCAAAATAGGTTGGTATTCAATTGTATAGGTTTACTATTACTAACTAATGTTCATCCATATTTTTGGGTTCGGATTATACGCTAATTGGTTTTTGAATACAATAATATGAGCTATTTTTTAAATGTGAACAGTTAGTAAAACGAGGTGTTTAAAAATATATAAAAACATTTCAATTAATGATATAAAAAATTAATATCCAATTATGTGCCCACCACGCTCAACGAATACATTTTAAAAATTGGTTTGAATCAATAAGTACTTTCCTGATACTACTGGAAACTTTAGGCCTCAACCTAAACTAAATTACATTTCAAAAGGGGTGGGGGTTGAACTAAGCAAAGATAGAAGAAAGGAGCAATAAGTACACTGGTCTCACAACCCAGTTTTCATGCGTTCGCGTGCGTACACACACATATTATATTCATACAAACACACATATACACACACATACATCTCAGATCATGAACGTTTAAAAATTACAAGATGTTTATGGATTTCTGGTTCACTATTCTAGCACCTTAGATATAGATTCTTAAATTGTACGCCTACCACTTTCAGGCGAATTCATTGATTCCTATTTATGATTTAAAATAGTGGGAGCATAATTTTAAAGCTTCACAACATTTGGATAAATGGTTTGTCCGTGCACTTCTAAAATTATCGTGGCAACACTGTAAATGGAAGACCCTTGTGAATTGCTAAACGGTACAAGTAGTTCCCGATATTCCTACAAGTAGCGTTAGACTATGGTTACCAAACTATTTCAAATTTTAATTTAATAAATAAGCTTTTAAAGCTTAGTATTAAACTAATACATTTTAAATAAATAGCTAAAACAAGAAGAAAATTACTATCTAACCTTGTGAGTTCTTCTTTTTCCAACATTAATACTTACATCCATATTAATCTTGTTAAATTAGTTTTTCATTTTAAAAAGATATAAAAAATAATTGAACACTAAATAAAAATTCTAATCAAATAAAATTGAAGTAAAAGTAGTCCTGATTTATAAAGTAAAATTCAATTTTGAATATTTAACTTAACAAAGTCATTATAAGCAAAATAGTGCGAGGATGAAAATGTGATAGTTTTCATTGTATAGCTTAATTATTATGATAAATAAAAGTTATACAGAGCCTTAGTTCTAGATAATATAGATCCCTTTTAATTGGAGAAAAACAATTTCAAATCCATATAACGGTTTTATCACAATCTTTTATTTTGTAATACCATGTTTTTATGAGTGAACGAGTGTTGTCTGGCCCCTTAAGTCATTAATGGAAGGTCTGGCTTAAATGGTGAACAGGAACAAAGTTAATAACTTCATGTACGTACACAGCTCTTTTATAACCTAATGTTGAAAATTAGTAAAATTGTAATAAATTATCAAAGAATTGTTTGTGATAGTATCTTCTGGAGACTAATTATCATCATCAATGAAAAAGGCCTATCCGAGATTTAAAAAATAGACCACATTTTACTCATAATGTATTTATTACTTGCATTTCAGAAGAAATCTCTTTCGTAAAATATACTGTATTTACTGTACGTACTGTTCGTCACAGGCACACAGTGATGTGTAGGGTAAACTAAGCCTGTCCCACTTTTACTTATTTCCACGCATTAATTAGCACTAGCATCATGTCAGTTCAGAACAGAATTTTGAAGCTTCCAGAAAGGTTATCCATAGTGGTTTGTGTCCAAAAGAGGGAGTATTTTTTCATCAAAAGACGTAATTTATCGAATTTGCTTTTGAAGTTCAAAGAATTGTTTCCAAATTATCGTTTGCAATTTCATACGCTTGGCAGGAAACTTTAAGGCATCTTGAGTTGTGGGATATTTTCACATGATTGTGTCTTTTTTTGTGTGTAAACAGTATCCTGTGGATTTTATTTACTCTTTTTGTTGTGGTTTTGGCCATTATTTGTAAGCCATTTGATCAGGTTAAAACCTCTGTCTTCTATTTCCACAAGATTTGACAAGTGGTTCAAGACTGGAGTATTTTCAGACATTTTCTTCCAATCACTTCACGCCTTGGTTTTACCCATTCCATAGAACGTAGACATGAGGTCACATACCACGAGTGCGTGGAAAAATGGTAAAACTTATTGAATGTCATCTGAAATGTTTTCTAAGAATAAAGTCAGCGAAATTATTTTTCTTGTGATTGCCATTTCCAGATTAAAACTAGTGATCTTGCAAACCCAGTGACTGTAACTCCAAAACGGTAGCTGCTGTAATAACTACCCGATCAGAGTATAAGGTAGCACTTGAAACGTTCTTGTGACCATAATAAACATAGGTTTTCCCGTGTAAAAGTAGTCTTATATCAATTTATTAATGATTGCGTGATTCAATGCCTTTTCTGTTGAGTGTTCAACTACTAGAGGAGACAAATTGATCTTCATCAGTGCATACAAAGAGTTTTCTACCTGCTTCTGAAATTGATATCGTTCTTGCAATAATATTATTTCTTATTGTCAGCATCAAAAATAAATCTGATGCACATTTTTGAGAAAGGTATTTGGTTTAACAAGCATTATTTTTCTAGAACCTTTTTTTGTTTGAGCATCAGATTTAAGACTCTCCTCCAGATATCAAGGAGAAACTAGTAAAGCCCTTAACATTTCTGAAAAGATGTTTCACTACTGTAAGGAAAATCTTTTGTTTGGAGTCATAGAAATGTATAGGTGAACCAGAATGTAACAAATGTACAAAGGCAGTTCCATTTACAACACAAGTTGAATAGTGACTCAAGGAATCATACTCACTTTCATTTAGACCGGATGCTATGGATTTCCTCGTATCTCACTGGCTACATACAGTTTACAAAACACGTTTGAATCCTTTCATAAGACATTTGCTTCTAAATATTGTTTTGACTTGGCTGTCGTTCTCAGAAAATTTATGTCTGGTTTTAGACTAACTAACTTTCCTTTCATGAATTCAATGAGAATTACAAGCTGACGACTTTGTAGCTCGTTCAGTGTTTTAACAAAAACTGAAAAGAGCGATCTTGCGCAATTTGTATGGTCTAACACAAACATACATTGACACAGTTTGGTGAGTACGCTTTAACAGTTCTCAAAGTTAGATTCACTTATACTTTCATAGTTGCTATAGACAGGGAAAACAGGGAAAACTTGGAAAAGTCAGGAAATTTTTGGATGACAGGGAAAACAGGGAAATGTCAGGGAATTTAACTAAAAATAAGGACAAGTAAAGGAATTAAAGATATGACTTGCATATCATATTGTTTCCCAACTAAATACTAAAACGAAAGTTAATAATACCTAAATAAAATAACATTTTAATATTTTAAATAACTGATAAAACCGTTTGTTTAGTAGATACAAACTTTTTTTTTAATATGTTACAATAATAACAAAATTCATCATCCACCATCAAAACTGGAAAAAGTAGGGAAAATTGAAAAATGTTGCCTGGAAAACCTGGAAAAGTCAGAGAATTTGGTAAAATATTTTTTGTATCCACCCTGAATTTGAACAAATGCAAGCAAGAATACTCAAGTTCCAGTAATCTTGACCAGTAAAGAAGTTGAACAAATTCAGTTTCACGTTTTTCACACCATACTTAACTATCATTTTTTATTTCCTGTGAACAAAAAAGTAAGTATGTTGTGTATAATTTAATCTTCAGGATGTACAATAAAACCATTGTTACTTGGTGAGCAGAACGTGTCAATTGTTAATAATTTTAAGGTGGGAAAAAGTTGGCGAGTAGTATTTTTGCATAATTTGTATTATTAAAAATCGATTATTCTAATGGCTCAGCATATCATAATAATAATAATAATCTTTATCATTGATAATTTTATGATGGACATTATTTGTATAAAACATTTATTTTTAAACGTGCCATTTTCAAAATAAAGCCAAAATAACGATTTTGTCTTGCCTTAGACACCTTCTATCCCCCATGGGAAGGGGGGGGGGGAATTTGTGTTTATATGGTTTTTAGGTTATAATAGCTATAGTCTGTGCAAAGTGTCATGATGGTATGCAAATGTAAACTATTCTCGTTAAGTCTTAGACTAACAGAAAACACTATAATTAAACAAAGAATTGCCGAGAATCTCACTTCATAAGAAAATATGTAATCAGGATAGTATAATTTTACTATATCAAAGTCTGGGATGATATATTTCAAATTCACTTTATAATCACTTAAATATTATTATGATGTTTGTTGCAGGCTTAAAAAATAATTTCATATTACACTTTTAATCAAATTAGTTATAAATACTAACCTACTTTTTAAAACGATTTTAGAGCTAGTTTTAAATTTTAACACTTTTTTTTTACCTACTGAGAATTATTTTGTGATCTCTTAGTTAATAAACTTTTGTTCTAGAGTAGACATTGCTGTGGACCTTCTTTCACATTTTAATTCTTTAACTCTATTTTAATGAATTTTATTGATATTTGTATAACAAATTATTTACATTTTTAATAAATGGGATCATCATTCTTTTATAAATCAATTAAAATTTTAATGAAATCTCTCAAGAATGTATAGAAAAAATGCCTATCAATTAAGAGTTAGAAAAAAAAAATTGGAAAAATCCATTCAAAACTCACTTGGAGACCCTTAAAGACATAACACATAACACCCTGTCAAACTTTATCGGATGAATTTTTTGTTTCACTGTCATAGGATTCATTAAATTATAAAAATTCAAACATATTTTAGTGTTTTATTAAATAAAAACCTTTTATATTAAATTTTATATTTGCAAAACTAAAATAAATACTGTGTTGCATTTGAATATAATAAAAGTTTAGTCATATTTTGTCCAAAAATGCTCACCTAGTCTAAACAAATATTTCACGATATGTAAAGCCCACAAAAGCTTTAAATCTTTGTGGTGATATTTTGAAAATAGCCCCCTGCCCCACTTCCCTTTTACTGCATGGCCCTTGTTTTATTTGCGAGGTAGCAAGGTAACACATATATATTATTTCCGGTTCGAGCCCTGGAAAGTGTGAAAGATTAACGAGGGTCAAACACAAATTACTCCCCACCCCATGTAATTTCCCCTAGAGGAACAATGACATAAAGTTTGTATTCAAAATAAAATTGCTTTGTTCAAACAATGCTCATGCATCAGCTTTTGGCAACCATATTTCCACTTGATTTTGTTGTTATTGTTTTGGCAGCGATAAATACTATTTTTTGTTGGTTATTCTTTCTATATTTCCTTCCTATCTTCCTTTTGATACTGTAAACTAGAGAATTTGTTATTTATTTTACTAAAAAAAACTTACGATAAAACTCTCTGGACATTAAAATGTTTTAAATTAATTTAATTTTATACTTTTGTTTAGTTTAAAAATGGATACCTTAGTGAGAGTATGTTATAGTTGTGTCAGTTCATACTTTAGCTATAATTATTTATGGTTGACATTTGGTTTAGTGTATTTTCACGATAATTGTGGGGTTTCACCACTCCTATTTTTGTGCGTGGCTCTTGAAATATATGTAAGTAAAGGTCAAAATTGTCAAAAATAATATTTAAAGGATATCATTCTTACCAAGCAAAACATGTATTTTAAAGTATACTCTTATAAAAGGGCTATAATAGTCTTAATTCAAAGGGTACGGATTAAAAGGTTCACTTCGAAGAAGTCATTTGAATTGAAATGAAGGAAAATGTCAAAACCCAATTTAAAATCACTTCCAAGCTTGTCTGTTCGAGATTTGAACCCAAATCGTTTCGTAAATGGTGAACACACTCAATTAAAGTTTAAGTCCCTAATCCGCTCAGACACAGCTGAAAATGTCTAGATAAAATCTCAGCTTATAAACAAATTTTTGATATTTATCTATGATAAAAGTTGTCAAAACTAAAAAAAAAAAAACAAGAAAAAACACGCCGGGAGTTTACTCCAAATTTAAACGTATTTTAAAAACGGGAGTAAAAACGAACCTTAGGCAAGCTTGACTCAGGGAGTAAGAGTTCAAATTGCACTAAGATGCACTTGGAGTGCTTTTCTTAGACCAACAATGTAGTTTTCCATCCTATATTTAGATATGTTATGGTGCATTTACTTGAATTTTCCTCTACTTGTCCTGTTTACCTAGTTTCAAATATTTAGTAGGCAGATCATGGCTCGAATCCCGGCAGGGTGTACCAGGAGCGTAAAGGGGAGGGGGCATTACCATACCTTTACCAAGCTTTTTAATTTTAATTTTTTTTTTTATCTTTTAGCAGAGCGTTTTACTACCTGCTCAGGTTATAAGCATATATACTATTTATGATAATGAGCTACCGTTGAGGAAGGTAGAATTTAGAGGAAGCGTACCCACATTTGTGTGGAGGGAGAGTGTAAAACCATTTTGAAAAAACGGCCTAAGCCCACTGGACTGAGATTCGAACACTTACCTCCCTGTCACTGGCAGTTTAAACTATCATGCAATCAATATTGCATTTAACTTATTAATTAAAAACAACTAGTAATAACCAGGACATTTGCACCAAAGCGCACTAAAAATCACTTAGATAAAACCGGTCTCAGAAATCCCCATGGTAAAACCAATATAACAATTTGCTTTTTAAAATGTTATTACCGTTAGGGAAGTTATTCAACTAATCCTAGCTCATATCGATATATAAACTATTAAAATTAATTGCCTTTGTGCCCTTGTGTTTCGATAGTATATGTAGCTTTCACAGTTTCCATCAAAATTGATGAAACGGAGATCAAAAGTTTCGTTATTAACCTTAACCACACTTTTAATTGGATTGAGCAAGGAAAAAAAAAGAAAAAAAAAAGAAACTCGTACATAACTAAACTTTATCTTTCTTCATCACAGATACTGAAATCGAACTATAAAACTAATTAGTTTACAAGCCTCAATTTAATTTTCATACATCGTTATGTAGGGAATATGTTCTCTACTTCACCCACCTCGGTGGCGTGGTTGGCTAACGCGCTAGTCGTGTTGAGCTCGACCACCGAGGATGGGGAGATCGAGGTTCAAATCTCGGTTGGGTGAACTGGGGGTGGTTTCTCCTATATGGTTTTCAACTATCCCTCCACGCAAATGCGGGCTCACTTCCTCTAATTCAACCTTCCCAATTCCCAATCCATTAGCGTAATTAGTACCTAAAGCGTATAACCCGAACGGGTAGTAAGACGCGGTGCTAAATAATAACAACAATAATAAAAAAAATTATCTACTTCAATATCTTCTACCAATTTGATTTAAAAGCACATTATTATTTAACTATATCCCACCGGTGACCTGGCGGTCTAGGGGTAAGGTGTCAGACTTCTATGCTGGCGGCCGGGGTTCAATCCTCGGTCCCGGCATAGATTTATCTGATTACTAATTCCTTTCTTCACCTTTGACAAGACATCTTGTGAATGTGAGGAATGCCAGGCCTCCACCGTGGTTCGGATNAATAATAAAAAAAATTATCTACTTCAATATCTTCTACCAATTTGATTTAAAAGCACATTATTATTTAACTATATCCCACCGGTGACCTGGCGGTCTAGGGGTAAGGTGTCAGACTTCTATGCTGGCGGCCGGGGTTCAATCCTCGGTCCCGGCATAGATTTATCTGATTACTAATTCCTTTCTTCACCTTTGACAAGACATCTTGTGAATGTGAGGAATGCCAGGCCTCCACCGTGGTTAGGATTCCACGTTAAACTGTAGGTCCTCCATTTCATCTCACAATCACCCTACCATTACACATTAGCGTAAGTGCGTACAACCCGAACGGGTAGTAAGACGCGGTGCTAATAATAATAACTATATTCATCTACTTCTGGGGTATACGCGCTATAATTTTGATTTTTTTTAGCACCCCATCTTATTACTCTTAATGGATGTATTCATATTTGCTAATATGCTAATGTTCTAGGGATGACAGAGATTTAATCAAGAGAAAAGTCACCCGCATTTGCACGTCTAGGGAGAGGTAGTAATTAAGGAATGTACCATCTTCTGTACACCCTATTACTGGCACGCCAGACTTGATGAGCTTGACATTAATTTTAGTCTGCGTGCCCACAGGTACGTGAAATTTTTATTGATTATTATAGAGGTATTATTAACTCAGAACTAACAAAAACCCACACCGTTGGCTGAGTGGTCTAAGGTGTTGGACTCACCTTGAATTTGGTCACTACTGATGAAAAGGTCAGGGTTTAAATTCTAGTGGGGTTCATTTGGAGGTGGTTTTCCACTTGCGATATTCACTCTGGGCTTACAATATTCTATCCACTCGAATATGGGCGTATTTTCTTTGGAACTGACTTCATTACCCCCCCAACTAGATTACACCAATAATAACTATTGTATATTAAATATTATAAAACAAGGAGAGGGATACGAATCTTAATTGCACTAACATTCGCATGTAGGAAGTATGGTAAATACCACATTTTGCCAATAAATCACCCCAAGTGTACCCAGGAAGGAATTCTATCCCCGGAAACATTAGCGAGAGTCAGGCGTGTTAACCTCTCATCTAAATCATGCCGGATGTTTTTAATTAAAACATTGTATACAGCCTGATTTACATATACCCGCGGCACTAGGTAGGATGAGGAGGAAGAGTGGGCTGCTAGGGGTGAAGGATAGAGGAGTGGGTGGGGGGAGGAGTTTAAGGGTGTAATAGAGTGGGGAGGGGGGACATAAACTGCAACTCGCTACTTAGTCAACCCAGAATCTTGGCCCCTTTCCAAGTTTTCAAATTGAGCGAACCAAACTTAGCTCCTCAACTTATGGGAGCAATGAAGAAGTCTGCGAGCGCTTACTTCGCCCTTTCATGTTTAAAAACACTCTTTTTTTTCTTTAGAAAAATAATAAGAGAGCCGCATACTAGAAATAAAAATACTCACACTGCGTTATTTCTTATGAGGATAGTAGTGATGACGTTTCAAAACCACTAAAAGAATCTTCATTTAACTTAAGATTTTCTGTTGTGACCTTAAAAACAAATTAGTGCACCTTCATTTTAATCGAAGAAACTTGGAAATGTACATATAATGTCGTTGGTGAAAAGCTAATTTTATATTTTCATGTATATTTTTTAATTGATTCAACTCTGAGAGTAAGGTTGTTTGTGGTATGACAGCTCTATTGATATCATTCAAAATCATTTTGTCGTAAGCCAAATTTTGAAATAAATTACTTGCTATACATTGCGAGACAGCTGAAGGTAAGCGATGCGTTTCAACACTCCCTTGATTAGGTTTAAGAGCGTTGACTGTTTAGCAACCAGACTTTTTAAAATAAACCTGTTCGGATTTTAGTCTGGACTGATTCTTCACTAAGAACAACATTCTTTGAGGCACTAGAAACTCGAAGCTTGCTAGTATACAGTTCGCAATTTTTGAATATATCTCTAGATTATTTATTATTAATGAAAATGCAACTATAAGTTATTCACGACCTAAGTTTACCTGGATGACAGCTCGAAATGTTACAATGAAGAGAGATGGTAATATATTGTGATAGTTAACCACAGTAATTTAGGCCAATATTATTTATATATTTATTTGAGGTCAGACACAAAGTTTATTTATAGTTTTATTCCACTTAAAAAAATATTAACACCACTTTCACAAAAACTTCTAACGAACATAGTTTTAAAATGGCGACTGACGAATCTAAACCATATGATTGAACATAACGTTAAACAAGTTTTTTACAATGATACAGACACGCAGCTTATGAAAATATTTTATTCAGTTAAATATTTCAAAATACAATAAAATAATCATAAAATCATTTATTGTTTGTAAAAAAAAAGTAACAATAATTATCTCTTTTGCAAGTAAATAAGATGACTGTATTAAAAGGTATTGGTGTGTGCACTATATTAAACATATACAATAACGTTCCAAAACGAAAAATAAGTACTTTTAATTATGTTTAATATAACATATTGTTTCGAGTTGGATAAAAATAAATTATTTAAAAAAATGAAGTATTATGAGAAAACTTAAGTTTACGTTATTTTAAATGTAATATATAACAGGTAATTAAAGATCTTTACATTTATAACAAAACTGTGATATTTTACAAGTGTTGGCAACCAAAAACCTAAACATATGATTTTCTAACTGTCATCCAGGTAAAAACCTATCGTGAACGGAATATACGTATACGTGCGTCAAGCCATCTACAGCCAAAAATTTTCCTTGTTAGTACGGGGTCTACAGCTTCAGGCTCGCAATAGACTGGTATACTGTTAAATAGGAGGTTGGGGTTAGAATCTCAGCCGGTAGAAGTGTAGACATTTTACCCATGCAGCTAACTCCTATCTCTTTCCCATACCAGCTCTACGTTAGTGTTAGTGAACTGCTTTTAAATACCTCCTTACTCCATATTTCATATATTAAGCAGTTTAAAACCCGTTTTAGTAGCCGCACTGTCTAATGCAAGGATTAAAAAACTATGGCCCGTGGGTGTGTTCAATCCGGCAAAGGAATGAATATGAAAAATTATACATGGCCGTGTTTGGCATCCTTATATTCAATCTAACATTAGTTAACAATCATAAAACTTATGAAAAGTGATCTTATAAACCGACTTACTGATGAGCATTTGTCTTCCCTCTTGACAATCACATCCTCACAGTTTGACCCAAATTATAAAAAAAACTACTGGGAGCTCATTCACAATTTCACTCATATCACATCCAATCATATACATCTTCTGAAAGTACATAAAAACATACTAAGCCACTAATGTAATTACTACTCTTGATTGTTATACATTCTCAATATATTTAAACGTATTCATGTCAGTATTATAATGTGTGATTATCATTTTTTATATTAAATTTGAAGAAAAATTAATCAATACAAATCTTTGGCCCACCAAACTTTTTTTAATTTGGACCTCCTGTAAGTAAGCTTACACATATTTGGTCGTGGGCGTCACTCTTGAATATACTGGACTGTCGATGACATGGGGTTTGGGGTTTGAATTCCAGTCGGGTATAATGATGGGGTTATTTTTTAAATGGATTTCCATTCTACCTCCACGCCAATTCAGATACACTTCCTCTAAATTTATACTTCCTCATCCATAATACATTACCGTAATTAGTAGGCCTACATAAGCGTATAACTGGAACACGTGTTTGGATACGGTACTAAAATAAGCTGCTAAATAGCCCGTGTGTTAAAAACAAAACCAATGGGCTGAAATTCAAATCATATCTATAAGTCAAACATAATTAATAGGGATGTATAAATTAGATTTAATTTATCTACATTTATGTAAAATTAGATTGGGAAGTTATTGAGTGAAATACCACCTCAGTGCATCTGATCAGGATTCGAACACTGACCTCCCCATCACCGGATGTCTAGTCTATTGTGAGAGCGACCGTGTGGCCATTATATACCATACACACTCTTTAATACCCCTGTGGCAGATAAGGCTGCCTTTGGATGGACAATTCCATGCGTGTTCTGCTGATTCTGTGAATGGCAGGAAACGTAAAAAAGCATTGTAATAATTATCTATGGTTTTGTGCCTTCCTCCCGCCACCCCCTTGCCCTGCCCGCAACATCCCAAATTAAACTCTACACGCAAATAAGTTGCAACTGTTTTGTTAACAGAATAGATAGGCTTTTCCACAATAACAAACACATTAACTGTGGTTGTTATAACATTAAAATAATAAAAATGCATTTGTTTTATTAATATTTACAAAACCAGAATTTATTCATAACTAAATGTTTTTCTCTCCACCGCGTCTTACAGACCATCCGTACTTTAAATCTACATAATTATTTGCTTTTTATCACGGCGTATTTTATCCGAACTGCTTGAACGCTTATGTACTAATGTGTTATGGATGAGGAATGCTGAATTTAGAATTAGTGCACCCTTATTTGCATTGAGAGAGAATGGAAAATAATTTGGGGAAAACTAATTTAATTCCATTTGACAGAGACTACAACCCCGATCTCCCCATCATCAATATTCTAGTCTATTGCGATAATAAAGCGTAACTCGTTAAACCAGGCATGTCAACTTCTCGGCCCTATCCAGGATTCTGTGCAGCCCATGGACTTTTTGATGACCCATCAAACACTGCAATTCTATTTTACTTTTTTAAACGTCGAGGAAATACATTTTGAAAAGTGATATTTGAGGATTTTACATATATTGGGGAATTCTAGTATATGTGATTGGTACATCGACAAGGGTCAATCCTCAAAAATTGTTGAATTAGCCCACATTATCTTGTGTGCAATGTTTGGCAGCCCACACGTTATTTTTCACATGAAATATCGGATTACTGACACACATTTCTCAACTATTACTGCTAGCTTTTAACATACGTGGTCTACATTAGTGGTCATGGGATGAAGTGCTCTCCTCAGGATTTTATGAGTGTGGGTTAAAACCAAGCCGGGGTTGACGGACTTTTCTGAACGATAAAAATCCGTAGCACAACTTTCTTCGGAGGACAAGTAAAACCATTGGTCTCATATAGATTATGGCTTACAAAAGAACCCTGGAAATTAGGTTTAAAAACTTTTCCCAGCAACATTTGTAAGACCTTTCTTTCTCTTTTTAGAAATTCTTTGTGTGCCGATATAATCAAATTGTTTAGAAACTGCACGTTAAATACCTCAAATAAATAATATAATGTGTGCTGTTAAACAATGCACATACCCAGTGCTCAAATTCAACGTTATTATTTTTATTTTTATTAAAATTATTCTAAAAACTACTTTCCAAAATATTTAAGACAAGACTTTAACACCAGTGCTGCAAATAAAAGCTTTCAAATTAATGGTAAAAAAATAATGTTAATTTTATTGATGTATATAGGTGCTTAAATTTTTTAAATAATAATATACTAAGTTGAAATTATTTTCACTTAAGATAATGACAGTAAGTCTCTTAGTGTGCCCCCCTCAGTAATTTTATTTTCCAGTGTGGCACTTGTAATATAACCAGTTAGACACGTCAGACAAAGACCATTTGACCACCAAAACGGTTATAGTTATATTATTGGCTTAATCATGTTTTTTCAAACACGTCTTACTACACGTATATTTTAAGCACATGTTAATTACGCTAATGGTGCAGATAATGAGAAGGGTAGAATTCAAGGAAATGTAGGCGCACTCGCGTGTAAGATTAATAGGGAACTACTAAGAGAAAATACTTCGTTAGCGTTATACACCTATGTACCAATTTCGATAATAGTTTTAGGGATTAGGAATATTATATTTTAAATGGAATGTAGCCGAATTTTCATGGAGTGTTTTTTTTAAACTACTCTCAGTACAACCGACTGAGATTCGAGACTCAATCTCCCCGTTATCGGCAGTATAATCTACTGCGAGAGTAGCGCGCTAGACCATGCGACCACCGAAGAGGGTAAAAACTCAGTTGCTTGGCTATACTTCTAGCCCCGACATACCCATCACCAACCATCCACTATTTTGTGAGACATACTTCTTTGCCCGCATGACCATCTATGCGGATAATACTGGCATTAAAACCCAATATTAATAATATTGTTAGCCATTGGATCAAATGTATTTACGAACAACTAATTAAGTTTGAAAATCTCGTGATTGTTTTAAAGCCAGATTATTGTTCGAGCTAGTGATTGTACCAAAGCGTTGAAACAGAACAATGCCTCGCGAAGTATATCAAAAACAAAATTAGTTTAAAACTCACCAGGAAGTTTTAATTATTATTGTTTTACATTCAATTTGGAAGAGTTTATCAGTGCTATTGCTTTTCCCATTTTCTCCCTCCAGCCTCAAGTGAGTGGAAGAGAAAGAAAATAATGGAACACTTTTAAGAGGTGGAAATAGAAGACTCATAATTATCAAGTAGAGCGCTTTTGTTTTCCTTTTAATTTAATTTTCCTAAGACTTACGACAGTAATTGATTTCATGAATGGCACACTTAAACAATCATTGTTTGTGCTATAAAATGTTTGATTGTATCCTAGCCCTTAACTGAAATAAAAACTATTCAATATCATAATAGATATTCAGAATGTTAAATGCGATAGTAAAGATGGTTTTATTGATCAACAAGAAAAAACTAACATATTTGAGACAACAAATTATTATACATAGAACTACTCTTGTGAATAACCATGAAGCGACTAACTAGTAACTTGAAACTGCGCATGTACAATTAAAAACATGGCATCCTTAGCGCATGTGCACTTGAACAGGATATTCAAAAACACATCATGCCACAACAATGCTCACAGAAAACACTGTAAACCTAAATATCTCCAACACGCCCACTGTTAACATGGTTTATATCACATATGTTTAAATTATTTCTCAACTGTGTGAATAAACGTGCTAACTGATAGTTGATACAAACTCAGCATTAATCATCTTGTTTTCAACTTTTTCTAGAATTAAATGATATTTAATATCTATATTCTTAGCTCTCTTATGGAACTTTGGATTGTAAACCAAACGAATAGAACATTGGTTGTCTACGTATATATAATATATTCGAGATCATTCAAAAGTTGTCTTAACTAACAATTTATTTTGAAGCAGTCGCAGCTGCTACATACTCGGATTCAGTTGTGCTATTAGTAGTTAGGTTTTGACGTTGTGAGCTCCACGTGACAAGTGAATCATTTACACAAGATACATAATAATATCCTGTGGTTGATCTGCAGTGTCAATGTTGCGTGCAAAATCATCGTCAGAATAACCAAATAAAGTTAAGTTAATATTTTTGGTGCTATTTACATATAGTAATCAAAAATTAACTGTAAAAATTAAATACTTAAATATTCTTTTAACAGCTGACCAATGACTTTTGTTGTGTTTATAATAAAATCTACTGACTTGGTTTACAGAATACGCAATATCATGTTGCGAAACTAGCACAATAAATATGAGAGAGCCTACAGCTTCTCTGTAAGGTATATTTTCAGTCATTTCATTGTCAGCATCAACTTGACTTAGTATAGTGTGTGGATCTGATGATACACTTACACTTTTGGCATCTGCCATCTTAAATATATGCAATAATTGACGCATGTACATGATTTGATGTATAAACATGTCTTTTCTTTCGATAACGCTCAATTTGCATACCAACATGCACACTTGCATCACCAAATGTTATTTAAATTCTATCGGTGCCTCTAGTAATGTCTCAAGTATTTCTTTTGATTGAGCTGCAATCAACCCAACATAAACAAATAAAACTAAATACACTTATTCACTTTTCATTGTGTATTAAAATATACACACTTATCAGCATCACTTTGTTTCATATTACATTGTTTACAACAATCATTAAACTTGGTGTTCCAACACCTAAGAGCATGTTTCAAACTATAAAATTATTTTTGCCATTTATAAAACACATTTAATTGATTTTTTTAAATCAAGTCCCTCTGGCAGCTCCATGTGAATAGTTTCTTGAAGTTCTACATACAAAAACATAGTGCGTACATCAAATTGTACTTGCTCCAAATCCTTTTATGGCACGACTGCTAGAATCATTCTCATTGAGTCGTATCTAGCCACTAGAGGAAAGGTTTCAATATAATATATACCTTGTTTTTGAAGAAACCCTCTCGCACATAAGCGAGCTTTATAGTGGCTTATCTTTCCAGCAGTATCACCTAGAATTTTGAAAACCCACTTTGAACTTACCGGTTTCATCGCTTCGTCTTTTCGCACAACTATCCACGTTTGGTTTTCCTCATGGAATTTGAGTCCTTACTCAATTGCTTCAATCCAACTTTGAGCCTCAGGTCCACTCAAAGCTCCTTCTAATTGTTCTGGTGTGACATATTGTACTAAATTTACATAATATCTAGGTGGTGGCCGGATTTTACCTCGATCCCTTAAGAAATCCGATTTTGTGTTTTGTTGAGGAACTTTTTCACTTGGATCAACATCAATTTCTTCTTCACCGCCTGGTTTCTAGTTCCTGTTTACGTGTTCCCAACTGACATTCTGGATGGCTTCTGACATGCTCTTCATTTTGATGTTCACAGTGTGGGGATTCAAGAAGACTGTCTAGCCTATTTTCGTGTTGTTTTGTTGAGAACTGCTCCCCCATCTGTATGGACTTTGTATCACAATGAAATTTCTCACTAAACGTAACATCACTTGAAATTAAGATGCACTTTGTGTTTGGGTAATACAAACGGTAGCTCACCGATTCACCTTGGTAGCTGACAATTAACACTTTCTTTACCATTGAATCAAGGGTTCATCGAAATTGTTTTTTACATGCACGCATGCTACAGAACCAAAAACCCTTAAATGCTTTACAGTAGGCTTTTTATTCATGCAAAGCTTGTACGCTGTTGTATTGTCATTTTATTTGTAGCTTTGTGGTTATGTACGTACACGGCTGTATTTATGGCCTCAACCCACAAAAACTTTGGAAAGTCTTTTGCATGCAATTGCTACCTTGTTCTGGCGCTCTCGACTACTGTCCTGTTGTCACGTTCATATTTACAATTCTGTTTTGGCGTGTATAGTGCTGTGTTTTCCATGACTATGCCTCTTGATGCCATGTATGATTTCATTTCCTTGTTGCAGTATTCAGTATCGTTATTGGTTTGAATAATCCTCATCTTTTTCCAAACTTTATTGATGTGATTTTTTCCTATTCTTTGAACTTATCGAACACTTCAAAATTGTGTCGCAGAAAATACACATATATATACCCTGACAGATCATATTTAAATATCAAGAAAAACTTTTCACTCCTGAGGGATTCCACCGACATTGGTCCACAAACTTCAGAATGAAAAAATTCACCTAGTTGTCTAGGTTATTTTGGTATTTATTTCTTAAATGTAAGTCTGTGTTATTTCCAAATTTGGCAAGATTCGCAGAAAAAATCTTCAATACTACTCAACTTGGCACTTTGCACCATTTATTTTTCCCTCCATATCTTTAAGTATTTCTTTATTTACATGCCCAAAA
Source organism: Timema californicum (assembly GCA_902141385.1). Classification (NCBI taxonomy): domain Eukaryota; kingdom Metazoa; phylum Arthropoda; class Insecta; order Phasmatodea; family Timematidae; genus Timema; species Timema californicum. Next base: position 30,356 of record CABFOW010003355.1, read on the forward strand.
AGTTTATGCTCCATTTTTAGAGTAGGTTGCACGTTTACTTCATCACCATATTTTATTGGCTTAGTCATAAAATGATTCTACAGATTTCATTGTTTTGTTTGATGCCTTGAGCAGCAATGTCACCATCACGGCTGATTATAACATACCGTCCTAGAAAAACAACATCACACTTTTTTGAAGTGCAGACACTAATGTAAACTAATATTTTTCTCAACTTGGGTACGTATAAGGAGTTTTAGATTAGTGTTTGTTGACATTTGCCATTCACCAGATTTTCCACTAGAACTGTACCACACCCTAACACCTCACATTCACCATTATCTCCAAGCGAAACCATTTCACCGTTTATAGTTTGGTATTCCACAAACCAGTTCAGTCGATAACTTATGTGTCTAGATGCATCACTGTCAGCCAATCATATGTCCCCTATGCCCGTGTTTGTCAATTCTCTCTCTTGCTCAAGAGGCAGACCAGTCCAATCGACAACTTAAGTGCCTAGATGCACCACTTTCAGCCAACCATACGTCCCTTATGTCTGTGTTTGTCAATTATTTCTCTTGCTTGAGAGATGGTACTACACTGCCACCTGTGTTTATAACCTGCAAACCCTTATCCATGCCATTTTCACGCAACTATGATGCCAAATATGCCAAAGTTACGTCGCAATTGGACTTGTCACCTTCTCTTTTCTTCTTGTCTTTCTTTTTCTTTCTACAGTCTAGCGCAGAATGTCCTTTCTTTCCACAGTGAAAGCACTTGGCTTGGCTTTTTGATATATCCGACGTGTTCTGTACACCTCTAGAACCACTTGCATTTTTGTTCCCACGCCAAGCCATAGCTGAATACGCCGTGGCCATTGTGTCATTGAGCCATCAAGTTAAATGGGCAACTGTTTGATCAGCAACTGCCACACTGTCCCACGCCGTTTTTAGTGCATTATATTTTGAAGGTAGGCTAACTAAGGTATTCGCCATTATGGCCACACTTGAAATATTTTAAAGTTCAATGAGATATTGAGCCATATTTTGCACCATCGCTACATGTTGGACCCCTGAACCACTCGGATTCATTCGATACTCGTGAAAACGTTGAGTTAAAATAAGTTTGTTAGATGCTGATCTTTGCTCATGTAACGCACTTAATTTCAATACATGTAAGAATACTCTCCATTTGTCTGAATTTCATGGATGATGAAATCAGAACCATTGCTCTCGCATTATTTTTTACCCATGTATTCATTGCAGCTGCGTTACCTGCTGTTTCTTCAGGCTTACATTCAGTCTCATTTACAATTCATAGTAGTTCATATGCAGTGAACACTGCATTCATTTGGAATTTCCAAATTTGGATATTCTGTCCATCAAACTTTGTTTCATGTTGAGCTGATATTTCTTCAGCCATATCGAATAAGCACACGCGACCACGACTATAAACGTACCGAGAAAAATGGCGAGCCGATGATTTGCAATCAAAGAATCGTTTTAAACACTTTACACGCACAATTTCAGGGTGACTGGGCCCATAACCTATTGAATATCAGAATAGATATTCATAGTGTTAAATGCGATAGTAAAGAAGGTTTTATTGATTAAAAAATTAACATATTTGAGACAACAAATTATTATACATAGTACAACTCTTGTGAATAACCTTGAAGTGATTGGCTAATTAGTAACTTGAAAATGTGCATGTACAACTAAAAACATGGCGTCCATGGTGTCCTTAAAGAGTATATTCAAAAATACATCATGCCACAGCTATGCTCACATAAAACACTGTAAACCTAAATATCTCCACCAAATCTATTTTTATAATAAATCATACTTTGAAGAGAAGATATTAACACTCTTGAAATAGTTTAATTAATAACAATGCTAGGTGGCCTGGTGGTCTAAGGGTAAGGTGTCGGACTTCTGTGTTGGGGGTCCGGGATTCAATCCTTGGTCCCAGCATAAATTTATCTGATTGGCAAACCCATCCTTCACCTCTGGCAAGACGTATTAATCACAACTTGTGAATGTGTTAAATGCCAGGCCTCCTTCGTGGTTCGGATCCCACGTTAAACTGTAGGTCCTCCATTTCATCTCAAAATCACCCTGCCATTACACATGAGCGTAAGTGCGTATAACCTGAACGGGTAGTAAGATGCAATAACAATGGTGTGTCCCACAAAGACACAAAGAGGTGATAGGTTTAGGCAAGGGGTACATTGTGGCAGTTGATTAACAGAAGTATAATTATTGATGAGACAGATATCAAAGAGTAACTTTATCTGTGGGCTCAGATCGCTTTGAATTCAAATTATCTTACTTTATCTTTTCTCACTCGCAGAAAATATCAAGATGAATGCTTTACATATAACGTTCAATGTTTTCAGTTGAATTTGAAAATAATTTTCTGTGAAGGTGGTATTTTGAAATATAAACTATAACATTGATGATGAAGTAGGTTGTCAAACTGCTAAACATGCACCGCCACATGGTCTAAGACGTCACGCTCTCAATAGACTCGATTGACAGTGACATGACAGATAAATCCACGTTTGATTCTATATTCAATTAACAAGGGTTGGCTTTGCCCATGTGATTTTTTATTTGAAAATGTAAAAAAAAACCACATCAAATGTAAATAAACTGAGCGAGCAGCTTTGTGAGATAAATAAATAAACACCTGAATGTGTAGTGGGACTGTTAGAGAGGAAAGCCATAAAATCTCTTTCACTTAGTGAGCTATTAATTTGTCACGACCCGCATTGGTAGGCGCACTCAGTATAGCTTGAGTCACAAGTTCACTGAAAATAGAGAGCAGAATCTGCTTGATCGGCGCAGCAATTCTCTCGCTGTATGTTTACCCATGATGCAATGCAACGCTAACTTAAAACCGACGATCATCAACATATTTTATTTTTTATTGGATGAAAATATCTTTCAAATCATTCTCTCAAAGGATGTTTCCAAATTATAATTCTGTGTCGTGGCACAATACAATACATCGATAAACATGCTTTTATAATTACGAGTTATTTCAAATCTTCTCACAAAGGTCAATGAAGCTGTCTGATCGCTTCTGGCTGTAGAGTGCAGGCGTTGTCAAATGCAAAAGCGCACTAATTTGAGATGGTTGTTTCTGATAATTGATTGGTTCTCTGTGCCAAATATATCAAGCAGAGCGGACACAGTAGATACAAGTTGAACTTTAGCGAAACAGCTCACGCCGATAAGGTGGAAATCCTGTGATTGGCTTACAGCTCGTCATGTGACTTCGTTTCTGTTCTGCGCTTTTTCGGTGAACGTGTAGACCCACAGTAAAGAGTCAATTTCAGCTGGTCTGCCATTGACTGGTAGGTTGGCTTTCGAATACCAGCCGAGTGGACTGAGAAGGTTTTCCCAACAATTTCTCACGCTACCTCTAAGAAAATGTAAATTCATTCCCTATACATTCTATCGACATTATCCCTAGCCCGTAAGTGTAATACGCGGACATCCTGCAATACGATGCTCATGTCAGGTCATGTCTCTCCAATGAACCGTCTTTAAGTTAAGCTGACTTATTCAGCAGTGGAAAGATTGGGCAGTAGGCTTCTAGTGTGCCGTTGCCCAGGGGGCACCCGATTGTACCAACTATAAATCCTTTCCGTGGAGGCTCTTACCATATCTCAATGAGATGTGGAACCAGTGGAAACACTTAAATCTAACTTAAGCCTAATTAACTTAACCCTGTTGACCATTGGGGTATTCCCCTTTCGGGAAAAATACCCAAGGTACCAACTGTGAATCGACTCGGGACGCATAGACGCGTAGCACTGACCACCAGACAACGGGGCTGGTTAGTTTGTCAAATTAAAAAGTGGCGATGTGAGGGTTCAAACTGAACGTAAATATAATTAAAATAAGCTCCTGAATTTCTAACAATGTTGACAAATGCAACTCAGTTATAAGCTTAAAATATACATTTTTTAAAACTGTATTTTGAAAACGGAATGATTTTTTAAATACTGTAAGTTTTTCAGGATGTTTATTAACAGGGGAAAAGTACCAAAAAACAGGATATATCTTGAAAAATCTGGGATGGATTGTCACTCTAATTAGATATCCCCCTCCACCCCCTTACAAATTTTGTATGTTTGGAAAAACATATATTTAAAAAATATATATGCCTAATAAGTCTATGTTTTCATGATTAATTTTTACCCACCCTCGCCCCGTAATACCAAAATGAATGATATCTATACTAGTTAATATTATGTACTCTCGTTTTTAGGAAGCCAACATATAATGGTAAATACTTTCCCCCTGATCCGCTCCTCTTTCCATTCAAACGAGAATGGTCTAATATTGCAGGTCTATGATTCAATGTGGAAAACTATTGAAAACCAACCAACCACAATCACTATTGTCTTAATGCACGTATCTATCGCACCCTGGCAAATTGGGGTGTAATTCAAGTCAACCTTTTTTATTTAGCACCACGTCTTACTACCCATTCCGGTTATATGCATAAGTACTAATTAAGCCAATGGATTAGGAATTGGGAAAGTTGAATTTAAAGGAAGTGATCACGCATTTTCTTGGAGGTAGAGTGGAAAACCATTTAGGAAAAACCACCCCAGTTCACCCGACCGAGATTTGAGCCTTGATCTCCCCACCCTTGTAAGTTTAGCTCAACATGAAACTAGCGTGTTAGCTAACTAAGCCACAAGGCGGGTGAGTCAATTTTGAAACGAGAGGAAAGAGGGTGGGGGTGATTGAGGTACACTTTCAGAACTAACCGAGTACAACCCGAATTACCTGAGACGATGGAACATGGTCTAAATGTCATTATTATTTGGTTTGGTGTTTCAGTGACGGGGAGGTCAAGATTCATATCCCCACTTGGGGTGTTGAGGGTGGGATTTTCTTAAATGATTTCCAACTGAAATTCTAATACTTTACTTGTAAACTATTCCTTACTCATACCTACGCTACTAACTTAATGTAGATATATGCGTTTAGGTCTACAATCCGCATCGGTAGACTAAAAGTCAAAATCTTCAAATCCGGCTTGCTGGTTATATAAAGTTTGAGATTAAAATCCATATCAGATGTACAAAAGATTTTTTAACCATACAGTTTCCCGTTTGATTGCGGGTACATTTGTTTCAAAATATATCACTATTATTTAATGCAAATATGTAAATAGTCTGGGTTGAATGTTAAGACGCGAGAAAAAAAAAGTGTTTCTGTTGAACGTACTAATAAAAAATAAAACCCTAGGTAAATTAACGTGTTTGATTTAATCCCCTGCGGGTTGCATTTGACCCCTCCACCGTCGAATGAACAGCTCTTCATTACACTGTCACTAACAGCCCATCGGTAGGCGCGGTCTTGTCAGCTTCCATGGAGAACCCTCGGGCATATTTATACACGTGTGCATACACACTGTGATTGCTATGTGATGCTAGGTATTCGACAATCACAAAAATTATAAGACTTAAATCAAATATTCCGGCAACCAAACAGAAATTCTACAACTGTCATTCTTTAACAGTTGGTACTAATATAGATTAGGTAATAATAGTGTATATTGATCCTCTGCAAAACACACTCTCTCAATTTGAAGCAAACTTGGATCGAGATTATAAAATTAGTATACCCGGATACAAATCCAAGATCTAATATTTAAGTATTATTCCATACATCCGTTACTGTTTCCAGCCTGTGGCCTGGCTCAGTTTTTTATCCAAGCCATGTTTTCCTCTACCGCCTTGCTAGGCCTGTCGTGACTTCATATGTTTTATCATATAACTTATGACTAGGACAGACACAACATCCAGTCCATGGCCGTTAATTCATCACTGTGAAAGAGTAAACCCACATATCTCCAATGGTACAATTTTCAGCCATGCCAATAATCGAACCTGGGACCCTTAGATCAGTAATAAGATACTTATACGAATAGCAAGCAGTTCAGGTGTTACCTATAGTATAGTTCTTGAGAGTAAACCAATCTCCCAGAATAAGATAACAAGCAGTTCAGTCGGTACCTGTAGTATAATTATTGAGAGTAAACCAATCTAAAAGTAATATATTTTTGGTTTTCGTCATTTTTGATTAGTTTTTAGGATTCGTTAGGAATTTTTAAGTCATGTTAAGAATTTTTGAGTCATTCTAAGGCATTAATGTTGAATAGGTAAAATTTTAAATACTATCGATCTATATGTTTAATACGAAAGTGTATATTATTGTCAAACCCAATATCGACTTATTTTATGGATCTAAATTAACAAATGAGTGTTTTAATATAAATGTGTTGAAAATGTGCACCCACTAAATTTCCAACAATTTTTACTGGAAGACAAAAAAGTCGCCTCCTGTGTCCCCTTTCACAAATGCATATCAGAAGCCCTTGGGGCCCATTTTTGGGTGGGGCGGAACACCTTAATGCCTTACCCGAAATAATGTATCCCTCAAATCCATCCAGCTCCCCTCCTTACCCAGACTCTGAAACCACTGAGGAGGGGGGCGGGAGAGGGTGTACTCCTTGATACCTTATCCGAAAAAATGCTCCCCGTCCTCAACACCCGCCAGCCCTACTTCACCCTAGATCTACGGAAATATCCCTCTACTCCTTTCCAGCCCCATTTTCATTTTTTTTTTCTAATTTTACTTTCTCTCAACACCTCGAATAGAAAGTAGTGTGATCGTCAAAAAATTTGAGCTCGAAAATTTGATAATTGTTGGTGTTGCTTGAGCTCCTAATACTAAATAAATGGTACAAAACCCTGCATTGACTTTCTCGATCCATTGTCTAGAAATGGATATATTTACTCAAAGCTCGTAATAATGTATATGTGAAAAAAACTATTATATACTATCAAACGCAAGCACAAATTACACTATACCTAAGTAAAACATTTTTTGACTACCAGTTTTAAATTTTATAATTTTATGTTTAAAGCATTAAAGTTATCATTTGTATATTTAGGCCAATACAAAAAGGTTGCTATTGAGTCCATAAGGGTCAACACTTCATATTAAAATTTCGATTTTCTGTTAAAATTTTCAACTTTTTATTAGGGGTTGCACATGTTCAGGTCATCTCATTGTTATTAAATTCCTCATTTAAAAATTTTGACCAATATAATAGGTAAATATTGACTATTGCGTCTAAAATGAGAGATAGATCATTGCTGTACAAACATTTCCCCTAAGAGGTAAAAGGATTTTTTTTTAGAGATTTACTTATTTACTTGCTCTGCGGCATTAGAGAATGTATACGTTAAAACGTTAGTATATCTGTACAACTAAAGATCACAAAATAGCATTAATATATTTGCCAATATCTTAGAAACTATTGGTTCTATAAAAATATATTTCAAATAAAGGTGTTTTAAGATAAGTAGTCTTACATATTTGCTATGATAAGTAATTTAATATCTCATAGAGCTATGGAGATATGATAAGAATTTAAAATTCACGCATCTGTACAGAACCCTTAAAGTCATTTTGACGAGAAATTGAGAATAGCCATTTTGTTTTAATATTAATCAATGCTTTGAAATTAAATTTAATCAAAATCTTTAGCGATGATTTTGAGAAAATCGATGTTTTCTCTTTTCATCCTTTAGTAAATTAATCTTAATTTTAGGGTTAGACGACACAAAGAATAACGTCTTTGCAAAAAACACTTTTTAGGGTTTGAGTGGTAATGAAACTTCAACATCCATCAACATCTCTGGTTAGATTTTTTTGACGGTCGCAATACCTTTGCAATGATAAGTAATTTCATATTTCAAAGACTTAAGGAGATATAATTAAAAATTATAATTTACGCAACAGTACGGAACCCTTAAAGTAATTTTGACGAAAAAATTGAGAGTACCATTTTGTTTTAAATATTAATTATAGCTTAGATATGAAATTTAATCAAAATTGCTAGAGCCGATTTTGATAAAATTGATTTTTTCTCTTTTCGACTTTAACGAAACTACCCTAAATGTTAGGGTCTGATATTCAATTCCAAAAATACCACAGGGCAACCCTATGAAAACCCTAGCTACCAAGTTTTAGCTCAAATGGTAACAGAGTTTAGGCTCTAGCCCGATGTACAAACAGATAGATGCACCGTGAAAACCACTTTTTAAGATTCAGGGGATCATGAAACGCCTACATTCATCAAAATCTCTAGTTCAATTTTTTTATGATCACAATACTTCCTTTTACCTGTAAGGTAGCGAGAAAGTAAAATATTTGTGCATTAACGTATAAACTTAAATTATATTATTTTTCAATAAATCATGCATTAAGGCATAATTGTTGATCAGAGAGTTTTTGATCAGCAATCGCAACTCAGGATTTAGACCCATGTTAAATAAATATAGTCCTTTTTGAAGAGAATTTCACAAAGAACAATTTTGTTTGAAAATATTTTTCCAAAATATAATAATTTAAAAGCTATGATGTTTTTCAATCGTCATCTCGGCCACCATCTTTTAATCATAAGGGATTAAATTTGGGGTACTGTGGGTCAACTCACTTACATTGTGTGTGGTCACTGTGTAAATTCGTTCGCTTTCATCACAAAGTGCAGTTCCTTTTCTTGTATCTCCAGGACCATTAATTATTTGATATATCTCAGTCAGCTCTTTTAAAAATATACTTTCATATTTGGGCTGAAAGAGAAATTTGAGAATTTGAGGTCATTTTATTGACGCACGAATGCAAGAATACACTGAGTGAAAAATAAAGCAGGCGTGGAAAAACCACGTTGATGAAAATTGTTCTCAATGCTGACCACAAAAAATATAATTATATTTTATATAAATGTTCTAAACGTTTATTTGTAAGAAAATTAAGGTGTACACTCTTGTTTATAGGCCTACTGATAGGCTCCATCCAGAAACAACAGCTGTCCGTGGGAAAACACTTCTATTCCAGTCCGGCTTTTCTTTCGTCCAAGTAGTAGAAAACAAACCACCCGTGGTTGACGGTTTTATTAAATTCCACCCCTTTGAATTATTTGATATAAGCTCCGTCTCATTGTCATTATAAGCTCTTGTATGGATTCTGTCACGTTATTACAAGGGTGCTATGTAAATTGGGTCCCTACTTAACTTCCTCTCTTAGATAAATAATAATGGAAATAAATAAAAAAGTGTAATATAATAATGAAAGCATTTTAGTTACATTCAAACATTTATTTCAACTTGACCACATTTTACTCCTCGAGTATTGAGGTAAAACCTTCAAAATATAATAATTCCAATAACGTTATGCAGAAACGATTCTTTGTATTTTCCCAATTTACAATATGACTTTTTAACGATATAAGGTAAATTGATCTATTTTCACCGGGAAAATAGCACAGGTAAATATGTATACCGCTTCGACAAACTAAAACAAATATATTTCTCTACCTTAGCCATTTTTCAGCTAAGAAATTTCATCCATCCCATTTAATCTTTAATTTCTTTTGTGGACGAATGTATACGTTTCAAACTGCACTTCTTTAAACACTACCAAAAATGTGTAAATGTTAGATTTGGATGTATATACGTTCCAATTCAGCTTTGAGTGAAATGATTCATAAGAATATTTTGTGCTGTTTGTGGACGATGATAATTCAGGCCAAATGTCTGGTGAGACATCGCACTCGCATGATTGGGAATGTAAGATAAATATATTTCTGAGTATTTCACACCTACGCATTTACTACAAGCTTTATATCTACGGAGTTACGCTTTGATAAGGTTGTAATGTTTATACAAATAAGTTTAATATGGGATGGAATTTACACCTCCTTTACTAATGATGGGATGGAATTTACACCTCCTTTACTAATGATGGGACGGAATTTACACAGGAGCTTGGAGGCACCAAATATTCGGGATGGAATTTATGTCAATCTGTGGTAGTCTGTAATGACCACTCAGCTACACAGACCAGCATTTTATGTGTATAATTTAAATAAATGTCTGTGAAATATCGATCAAGTGTACTTAATGTTTCATTCATATTACTAAGAGCGAAACAATTTTAAAATATAGTTTACCTATTGTTCTTTGAAATCTTCTTGTTTGTCAAGGTAAAACATCAAGCTCATAGTTATAACAGCCCTAAATGTTAGACAAATAAGTAACTACCCTGAACGAGAGAGATAGTAATTTGATGGCTGCAATTTGGTTGTTGGCGTTATGTAAAGCGATTGGTTGGCAGCTCTTTATTGGTTGACTCACTCGCAAACAGTAACTATGTTGGGGCGGAAACTCCACATCTGGTGTGAGGCTGGTTTGATTGGACAGTAATTAGATTGAATACTTGTTGGCTCAATTCACGCTATAGTTGTTCTACTCGACTATAACATGGAAGAAAACAGAATGTTCTTGCTTAGTGCATTCTATAGATTGTTGACTCAACTATAATTGGTAGAGATAACTATGTGCTTGATCAAAGCAAGCCACAGCTGGTCGACTAGACAATATATGCTAGAACACATGATGCGTCAGACAAATACACGCGAAAGTGTTTTGTTTATTTTATCACCGCTTCTTACTAACCGTTCGGGTTGTACGCTAATGAACTAATCACGCAAATATGTAGGGACCGGATTCATAGAAACCAAAAATGTTTAAAATAGGCAGGCAAATTGGCACTGAAAATATAGGATATAGGCACTAAAATGGGCACTTTAAAAATAGGTACACAATAATCAATGTAAAATTTATTCTACTACAAGCTACTTACTACATGTAATCTACAAGCAACTCACATTGCTCTGAATCACTATATACTTTTCTACTAAATCCTCACAAGTGAAATTTGTTCTGTGGTCTGATAGAATATTTTTATAATTTTAAAAGCTTCTCTCAAATTCACACGATGTCAAGGGACAACATTTTAAATTTGACAATTCTGAATAGTTTAAACTTATCTCCTGCAATGGCGTGCTTTGCCCTCCCAAGATGTCTGATACTGCTACCATTGTTCTCCATCCGGGATTTCGTTGTAGTACTTGTTCAAGTTTTGTTGCGACTTACGAGGCAACAGGTCCGGGGGTTTGCTTCAAGCCTTCTTGTATTGTATGCATTATCTTCACTGATTCTATTAAAGGCAGATCCCTGGCTTCCAGTGACACAATAACTCCAGGAAGGTTGCGGAAATAGCTCTTTACATGGACCAAATCAGACACAACAATGCTAGAAGATGTAGCAACCCTTGCTTCTCTTATTGACACAGCATCCTCTTCAGTAAATGTTTGAATTACCTGAAATTATTGAGAATCAATTCATTATTTAAATTCTGAACAAAATTAACAAGCTACATTAGAATTATAGGAAAAATTATTTAAGTAGAATAAGTAAAAAAATTGTTTTCTTAAAAATATACACGTACCCTTTGAATTTTGTCCATGTGGTCAGAATAGTACACTGCCGCTTGTAAACAGGTACCCCAACGTGTTAAAACTGGTTGTGGGGGAAGAGGCGTTTTCGGCAATTTTCCCCTAAATGTTGCTATGCGCGAAGGATATTTCAGAAATATTTTTATGACAGATGAAATTACAGCATTTATATTCGGGAACTGTGCACGAATGTGTTCTGTGACTCTGTGAACGGCGTGTGCTAGGCAGGTAACGTGAATTAGTTTTGGGTAGAACACCTTCAAAGTTGACCCAGCTTTTAGCATATATGCTGCGCTATCTGTCAGCAGCACCATAAACTTCTCGTCATTGTTTTCTGATGGCCAAAGCACTACCTGTAACAGAACACTAAAATAAATATTTAGTCTCACAGAATTACATAGGATAAAGTTCCGAATGTAAAAACTTATACGCAGAGAATAGCGAACAACTCTGGCAATTGTCGAGCTGTTAGCGACTTCAAGCACTCTTTAGGCAATCAAGTGCAGAGAACTGGGTCCTGTGGAGTCAAGTTTACCGACCACGATATTTGCAATGTATCTGCCGCAGTGGTCAGTTGTCTCATCGACACTTGCCCTAAAGTAGGAATCTCCAATATTTTCTTTTATCTTCTCAATGGTCTGGAAAGGAGTAAAAAATTCACTTAATATTCAAAACAAATAATTATGTAAGTAAACAAAAGTGCACAGCTACAATTAATTTAAAATATCTTTGAAATTAAAATATGTAAAAAATAAATAAATAAATAGATTGACAGACAAAAAACCTACGGATAAGTATTGGGGATGTAAGTAATTCCTGCTGAATGTGGATTCATCGGGGATCTGCTTGTTGGTATATTTTGTGAGGAAACCTTTTTAAGTGGGATTGTTTAGCTTATCCATGGTATATTCGCGGCTACCATCGCAGCGCACAATTAAGAGTAAAATTTTTCACAATTGTCAGGAAATACAACTTGCGAAATTAACATTTGCCTGCCAGTTCTTTCTTTTAAACTTTTTCAGTGCATCGCTGTTTGTTTGTGTTGGTCTAAATGATATTTCTTGTCACATTTTACCTAAAATACGTGAAAAAAGTTACATAATTTGTAATTTTATCAACCGTAACTTATTACGTTTAACTATTCTGAAATAACCCTAAAGCCGTTAAAACATAAATATCAGAGAGTATAAATCTAAAATCCATGAAAGAGTTTAAAAGTAGTTTACTTGTATTTAAAAAACAGATGGATAGCCAATGCTGTTTATTTTAAAGCAAATAATAAATGGAATGATAGTTATTTTTCAAGTATTGCAAACCTATTTTGAAACCTATTATTAAATTTAATGATATGAATATTAAACTTACCTCTTTGGTACACGATTGGCAGAAGATGACTTTTCCATCTGTCGTGAAATTAGTATCACCACCTATCCATTGCTTAAATAAAGCTCTTTTGCTTTTTTTCCCCTTTGGCATTTCCACCACAGTTAACACAAGAAGTGTTACAAAAAAATCAGTAAACAAACCCACCAAGACAGAAGTTGACTCTAAAAGACACAATCACGAAATGAAATAATGATGGTTAAACCGAGTGGTAAACTATTCTAATCTCCACGTCAGTCAGGCTAAGGCTATTGGACCAAGTCACACCACCCTCTCCCATCCTTCTACTCACTCCCATCCTAATACCCCTTATTATTGCGTGTGATGTTCTAAACATAGTCTGTCAAGGTCAGGCCAAGTCACATGTTCCCCTCCCCCTTCCACTAACCCCTTTAAAACTCAAATTTTCATGTCTATAAACTAGACTCTTTTTCAGCCAAAAAAATAAATACATGTATATCAAAGAAAAAAAGGCCGAAATAGGGTAATAAAGTTTCATATTCATAATACATAAAATAGGCGCAATAAGGCTCTTATTCATAAAATAGGCAAAAACCAACAGAATATATCCAATTCTAGGCACTATAAAACTAACATATTATACTTGTAAAATAACATGAAACACATATATATCTCAACTGCCTATGTCTTACTATAAAGGGGAAAAAAAGGCAAATAGGCAAAATCCGGTCTCTATATTTTATATATCCTACATCTTTGCTCAGTTGGTAACGTGTCTGTCTACTTAGTTAAGAATTCCGGGTTCAATTCCCAGAATGGCCGAAGAATTTATCATTGTGGAAATGTGGATTTACCCATTCACTTTGAAGAATTAAGGGTGGGGACTGGATGTTGTGCCTGTCCTAGTCTTAAGTTACATTGTAAGGTATAGGCCTATGAAGCTCCAACAGGCCTAGCAAGCCGGCAGGGGAAAATATATGGCTTGAAGTAAAAACTGACCCAGGCCACAGGCTGTAATCAGTGATGGGTATAAAGTAATTATATATATTATGTTATTCCAACTATGTAACTACATGCGTGCAAGTTCCTCGTGATTGAACTCATTGTACACATTAAAATATGTACTATGTTTCTCAATATCTTGCAATAAATACTTGATTGAATAACTAAATGTTTATTAAATGTATATCAACTGTTGGAACACTGAAACAATTTCGGCAAATTATTACACTAAAATGTAATATAATGTTTTTATTGGGAACTGATTTATATAATAAGCCCTCAATTGACTTTCTAGTTAAAAGTTTACTCATAAAAGTCTATCAACTGTATATAGATCTTTAGTTTTCAGCGTTGAATTTAAATCTAAACATATATTCTACCATTTAACGACTCTATGAAAGCTTTCAAATGACCCCCTTCCTAGCTCTTCATCTATTTTTTCACCAAGCCACTCGAGTAGGAATTATCAGTTATTATTAAACAACTATACACGAATCATGGTTTTCATGATCATATAAACAAGGAATAATTGTACAGATGTTCCATTGACAACGCAGAAGGAAAATATTGAAAACTCTATAGGAAAAATGAGGTTCTAGTTTTTGGGTATTATTTTTGCTAACATCCTAAACCCCTTACCTTTAATATAAGTATTCGTGTGTATGTGAGTATGTGAGTATATTATTGTGTAAGTGTGAGATTGAGGTTGAGATTGTTACTAATAGAAAGTGAGTGTGATAGAGTGAGTATGATAAGGTGAGTGTCACGAGATTGAGATTGAAAGAATGAGCGGGTGAGTGAGTCTAATTAGTTGAGTGTTAGTGAGTGATAGTAATAGAAAGTGTATGAAAGAGCTATAATTGGGATAAAAGAGTATTTTTGCGAGAGGAAGTGTGAGAGAGTAAAGAGTGTGCGTGATTTATCTCTTTAACAATAACAACAAACAAATAACAATTTAATTTCCCCAGTCAAGGAAATTCCCTTTTTCAAAGAATATAGGTAAAAATGTGCTAGAACCAGACATTTTGTGAGCATAGGTAAACTGTCAAAAATAAAAAATAAAATACGTACCAATGCAAACAAAATCATGTATTTCTAAGCTGCTCTAATTGATCTATTTAGTGTATACAGATATTTGCAATGTTTTTTTATTTGTTGCACTGAGTAAATTAATTAAGAGTTGAGTTATTATTTTTAACCAAGTATAAATATTCTATTTACAGAATAATTGATTATTTTTAACTAGGGATCAATAGACCATGCACAAATAAAGGTTTTGATAATTATATAAACAAGGACTATAAAGATGCAACGTGTATGGAAAAAATATATTTTTATTGAAAAATTATATTTTTGGTGACATCCTGGACCCTTAACCTTTAAACTGAGAGGGCGTTGTCATAAACTTTTTAACCATTTGTTCATTATTTTTATAACTGGAAACTGTCTTATCAAATTATATTTAAAATTCCTTATCTTTAATAGAATACGAACGGGTAGTAAGACGCGGTGCTAATTATTATTTAATAGAATAATTTTCTTTGAAATGACATTCGGTTCATAAGCTGGTTGAATCAAAAAGTTTCAGTGCATTATACAGTCACCAGCAACTTCATTTAGAAGAAAAACCGCTGAAAACGAAAAGATAAAATAAATGAAGCCAAATGAATAAAATAGTATGGTGTGGTTATAAAATTATCAATTCTAGGAAAATTTGTGTGTACCAGATTTAAATTAATTATGTTTTTATGTAAAATAAGGTATCTAACATTATACTTGTACCGAAGCTTAGGGTGAGTTTGAACGGAATGCGAGAAAAAATGTGTTTTTGCAGTTTTCAGGGCAAAAATAAATAAGTACAAAGATAGAATTTAATTTTCTTCTCATTGTGACATCAAAATGTCTTCAATATCTATCAAATCAAAACGTTTCTCATCTAATGCCACTATGCTCACGACGGATATGGAAGAACTGTTGATATCGATAAGTGAAGAAAATTAAATACTATTTCTGTACTGAAGCCATATTATATTTATTTTAGCACAAAAGGTTTTGCTATAAAAATTGAAAAAATACTGACATTTCTCCAGTCCCCTACCATCACACCTTAACTCTATGTAAGGCAAGAAAATATTAAAATATTATACACGAGCATTTGCCCGCTCTTTGCTTGCATTAAATAATACATCAACACATTATACAAAATCTTCTTAGTACCACGTCTTACTACTAGTTTGGGTTATGATCTTATTTAATAATTACACATATGATTTTAGGGATGAATAATATTAGATTTATAGGAAGTGTATCCGCATTTGATTGGAGGTAGAGTGGAAATCCATTTCGGAAAACCACCCTCAGTACATCCAACTGAGTTTCAAACCTTGGTCTTCCCGTCATCGGTGGTCTAATTTACTGCGAGAGTAGCACCTTAGACCACGTGGCCACTGAAGTGGGCCTCGACAAATTCAAATGTTAGAAAATAATAAGACTTATTCCACAGCAATGTTTTATGCGCTATGAATATTCACGAATAAAAACGAGTTTGCCCATTCCTTACCCTCTACACCTCTACTTATATCATGATGTTTTATTTATTGTACCTTCAGAACCAATCACGGTGTATGTTCACTGCTTACGCCCTGTTGTTACGACACTACTTCACTGGATGATGAGATAACGTGATGATATATAGCTTACAATGGCTCCCTGAAAAATATTAAGTGCAACAGAAGATACTATGACTACTTTTTGAGTTAACTAGACACAAACATTTACAAATACATACAGACAATAAAAAATAGCACACAGATCTTAGGGTTTTAATATAACCTATGTTAAGATTTGGAAAGCTACTTAATCTTAATAAGATGAATCAGGTAGGTAAACCATGTGTTGGTATACTAGTTGTAAACTAAGCATAATGTAACTCTTAGGACATATATGAAATTTGTATGAACAATAAAATAATGTATTGATTAAAACTATCTAATTTTTTTTTATTAAATACCACTTAAAAATTATGATTTATTTAGTTTTGTGAGGTTTATCTAATTTTAAACCTTATTTCGATCTATAAGTACTGTTTGTTTGAATACATTACGATTATTCTTTACATTAAAAAAAATATTTAATTGTTATATAGTTAAAACGTAAGAGTTTAAGCTCATATAAATAAAATACCTTCTGTAATCTAATATTCTGTATCTATAAAAGCCAAATACCATTGACTCACTGACTCACTGACTGATCAATGTATATCAAGAACAACAAAGCCAAAAAAGCTAAAATTTTGCCTGGTGATTCTTCTTATATTGTAGAGAAGCACTAGAAAGATTTTTGAAAAATTCTACTCCTAAGAGGCCTAAAATTGGCCTAAGGCCTAAACACATTCATCAGTTTATTTCCAGGTTAATAAGATTTCTCAGGTGTTATGTTTTATATGTTAAATGTTCATTATGAAAGGGTTTTCAAAAATTCAGATTCTATGAGGTATGAAACTGGCCCTAAGACCAAAACACGTTTATTACCCCCTACCTCCAGATGTTGGTTCATATTCTACTCTCTTTTTGCACGGTGATTCTTCTTTTAATATAGGGGTGCATTATAGGACTCTTTTTGAAAATTCGAATTCCAAGGGGAATAAAACTGGCCTCAGGACTAAACCCATTTATTAGATTTTAATATCCCATATAGGTCAATTATATCCATCATAATTGTATGGGATCTGTAAACCATATTTCTAATTTCCCTTTGCAACCGGCATTCATTATGTAAGGGTATAATAATTTTTATTTCCTAATGCATTGTTTCCTTAGATTTCCGTCCCATTGTTATTTTACACTTATTTTTATTTATATATGAACTTTGCACTAATTTTTATCACCGAGTGTTTTCAAATGAATTGAGGTGAGAAATAAATCTCTTTATTGTTTTTAATATTTAAGGATTACAGGTAAAAGTCCAGTGTACGAGTACCTTTTACTGCAAGTTTTGATTCCATTTATTTATTTTACAACATATATGATGGTATTACGTAATTTATGTTTCTTGACTAAGGTTTTGTTGATCTAGAACCACGTAAGGATATAAATATTTATTTAAAAACAATAATATACACACACATTATAATGGTGAAAAGATTAATTTACACAAATGTGCCAATATTTATTACCCTGACTGTATCGTGTTTTATTTAAAATTTATTTTTATCACAATGCTATAGATACGTTTCAGGTTCCGTACAGTCGCTACCCCGCTACTCTACACTGTGTCAACCTACGTTATTTTATCTTTACGTCCAATTCTGTTTTTTCATATATTTTCTACTTTAAATTACCTATTTTTATTTCTGATTAGTTTTTATCACAACGCTATAGTTGTGCTACCAGGTTTTCTTTTCATTTTTAGTATTCCATTATAAGATAATATTCTTTTCACATAAACAGAATTTATTTTTATGACCTGTTTACCTCGAGTTCCTTTATTGAAATTTTATTGTTTTAGAGTTTTAGTTTATTTTAGTTTTAGACGTTTTTGAGTTCCTGTCAGTTTTGTTTTATGTTACTGTTCAAAAAAGTTTAGTTTGATTTTAAGATAGGAGGGAGTTGTAACCTTGAGACTTTTTCTCTACTTTTAATATTTATATCTACTGATTCCTATTTTGTGACAAATTTTGTATTTGTCTCAATTCCCACATACCTAAAAATACACAGATTATTTCTCATACCTCCACCTCTATTTTACTTTTAATTTCCAAATATGCAATATTAGGCATGGAGCTAATTTATATTGATTGAGTGCTGGTACCACACCCTTTTGTGCCTATGAAGGAGGACGGGTAGTGTTTTTTGTTTTCCCTACTTTGCTTCATGTTCGGCACTGATTCGCTGGTGCCTCAGATGTGAGCCAACGTCGTACACAATATTTGTAAAAATTGGCCACAATTTCAAGAGATCACTATGATGTCGTGTGGCAACATACACAGAACCATGGTTGAGTGCCAGATTCACTTGACCCTCCGCACCACATACGCTACCCACTGTGAAATTAGGACTGCTGATGAAATATACCCTTACCATGTGGTAGTGTATCGTGATGGCAAGCCTGAAGATCCTATTGAGGGAAGGCCCATATTACGTTTTAGTTGTTCCGGTCCCATTATGTCATCGCATTTTGAGCCGCTCATACCTCAATAAGTTATTTCTCTTCAACACCCACCCGTTGTCGCTCATCCTATCCTTACCTCACTAGATGTAGCCAGACCTGCTAGTATTGTTGTCCAGCGCTCTGCCAATGACAAAAACGATTATGAATATCCTTTTATTGATTTATCTTACCCTGCTCTTCCTAAAATCCAGTTTCTTTCTGTTATGCCTGATGGTGATCTAAATTCTCCCCCTGACTCGTACAATAGTTCAAAAGTCACTCTTTCCAATGAAAAAAAAGAGGAAAAAAGCTTGCACTAAATTCACCGATAGAATAAAAGTAATACACATTGGGAGTCTGTAAAATATATATATATACATATATATACATATACATATATATACATATATATATACTGAAAAAAACAATATTTATAGGTGGTCAGTACACGCTATGACGAGAAAAATTCATATGTTAATAGGGAGGTTGTTGAAAAGTACACTGGAAAAAATCCGGACGGTAATAGGGAGGCTGCCAGGAAATACACTTAGAAAAATCCAGATGTGATTATTTCAGCAGTTAAAAGATACAACGATGCAAGTTTTAATGTAAATATAGATTCCGAATATAGATACGCAAGAAAACATCCTTAATCCAATAAAGAAGCTCTTTGAAGATACAATGAGAATAAACGATTGGTCCTGTGGATAATAACATCTTTATCAGGATTCAAGTACGACTGCAACACAGACTACAGTAGTGACAAAGTGAAAGAAGAAAGCCAAAGTTTATGTTGTAGCTATGGCAAAGTACATCTTCCTCAAATTGAACAGTCTCCTGAACCTCTCCACAGTCTCCTTACTAGTGACCATTCCGAGTATCAGCATTTTTTTTACAAACATCAGGAAGTACAATGGATGATTTCAAATGACGTCCTTTAGAGCTCAAAAGGTACACGAGGGAAATTTTATCCTAACTTTTATGCCAAGTTTACCACAGGATAAGAAGTTTATTACCTTCAAAACAACAAAGCCACTCATTTTTACAAATATAATTTGTGGCTATTATGAAAAATAGGTGGTAACTAGGTCCAAAATCTTCCATGTTGTCAAGCCATGGTTAAGTGGACATCTTTAAAACATTCTGCATAATCACAATCCTTAAATACGAGATTTTAAAACAGCAATGGAGAATGCCTCAGAGAGTCAAGAGTTAAAAGTGGTAATTCATGCGGAATGAAAACTTTCAGATGAATATAAGTATAAAAAAACCCTGCCCGCAATGATTGAGGTGTTTTGGTGATTGTGGGAGAGGAGTTTGAAAGGCGGGACATCGTTATTCGCAGATACACTATGTTGTGTGGATCAGCGAAACTCACTTTGCTTATGACTCTCTTCAGTATCCTCTTACGTTCTACCGAGGAGAATATGGATACTCCATTAGCATCCCCCATCTTGATCCAAATTCCAAAGTTTCTCTTAAGAAAACAGTTTAGACTTCTGATTTTTACTCTTACCAAATCATGGAAAAAGAGGGTCAAGAAAACTACAGCTTACTCTATCAACGTCTTCTTAGTAAGTTTTTGGTTGACGTGAAGGCAAAGATTGAAACAGAAAGGCCGAATTTCATTAGATACAACCAAAGTAAATTGTGAAAGG
The DNA here is from genome assembly GCA_902141385.1 of Timema californicum. Lineage (NCBI taxonomy): Eukaryota > Metazoa > Arthropoda > Insecta > Phasmatodea > Timematidae > Timema > Timema californicum. The sequence continues at coordinate 50,884 of CABFOW010003355.1, forward strand.
AAAGCTACGTACACCTGCGAGACAGCATGTGCAAGGGAGATAGGCAAGTTTCTGATCTTGGGCCGTTGGTTGTGTTACCTCCAAGTTCTACTGGTGGTTCCCGTTACATGCACGAGCAGACTCAGGACGCTATGATATAAGTGCGCCAATATGGTTGTCCTGATCTGTTAGTCACATTCACATGTAGCTCTAGGTGGACCGAAATACAGCAGGCATTAAATGTAAGACAAAAGTCCGAAGACAAACATGATATTATTTCTTGGGTTTTTCATGTAAGAGTAAAAAAATCCATAGCTTGACTAAAGTCTTGATTTTCAGTCAAATTAAGTGTTATATGTACACTGTGGGATGGCAGATGCGATGTTTACCTAACTCTCACATTTTGCTATGGCTCCATGCCTCCCTAATTTGATAATGTAATAAGCGCTTGGATTCCTAACGCAGAACGTGATCCAGTCATTCATGAAATTGTTAAGTCAACGAAGATTTATGGGTCATGTGGAAATAATAACAGGAATTCAACATATATGATCGGCAGCTCATGTAGCAAGAAATACCCACGTCAACTAACCAAGGATACTCAAACCGCATATGACGGTTATCCCCAGTGCCACAGACGATCTCCTTCTGATGGTGGTTTTACAGTCAACATAATTGAGTAGAACTTGATAATAAGTGGGTGGTGCCGTATAACCCTCTCCTGTCCAAAACCTTCATAGACACATTAGTGTGGAATTATATAATTCTATGAAGTCAATAAAGTATATCTGCAAATATGTGAACAAGGGCAGTGATCAGACAGTGTTTGGCTTAGAGAATGAATGTGATGAATTTACCAAGAATGAAACAAGATGCTATATTAGTAGTTCTGAAGCTGCTTGGAGAATCTTATGCTTCCCTATTGATGAAAGATATACACCCGTCATGCATGTCTTTATCCATCTCTACAATGGTCAAAGAGTTTATTTTACAATTAATAATGCCACAGGTAAAGTACAAAACCCTTAAACCCCTTTCTTAACGTTTTTCGAACCTTTCAAATTAGTTATTTTCATAAGAGGGCTTCTCTACATTGAAGTTCTGGCGTACTATGTTTGGAAGAACAATAAGTATAGCCGGAGGAAGCAAGGAAAGGCTGTTCCTGGAAAAGCAGGAATCAAACAGTATCAAATTATTGGTCAAGTGTACATTGTACATCCGAATAATTCTGAATGCTATTACTTACGACTCCTACTTCACGAAGTTTGAGGATTCACTTGCTTTAATAAACTTAAGAGAGTGTCAGGTGTGGTTAATTCTACTTATCAGTCAGCCTGACAAGTGGTGGGGTTGTTGGACGATGAGTCACTGGGACCGAAATATGGATCACCATTTCTGACTCACCGTACAATCTCTAGGAACTATTATCTGTCATTTTGTGGGTTTTTTTCAATTGTCAGATCTTTTAAGACTTTGGGAAAGTCATAGAAACAGTATTTCTGAGGATATAAAAAGGCAGGTGGCGAGAGTTTTGAGAGTCTAGCATTGGACACTGTATAAAGATTACTTACAACAAATGCATGGTGCTTTTATAAAACGTAATATTTTCAATGTCTGAACAACCACTTCAGCGGCATGGCCTTGGCCCTCAACGTCTAATGATATAAGTGAATTTATTGTCAATCGCGAATACCCGAGATAAATATCTTACGTTGTAGTCCAACTTTTTGAATCAGTTTTTTAAAACGTTACTTAACTCAACATTGAACAAAGTCAACTCCGGTTGGCGGTTTTTCTTTCTTGACACTCTAGGTGGAACAGGTAAAATGTTTTTGATTAATCTGTTGATTTCCAGTGTAATGAAAAATAATAAAATAGTAATTTATCTATCTTCAACAGTTATAATTGCGACTTTGTTAGATTTTGGGAAGACAACACATTCTGCCTTCAAATTGCCTCACCACATGAATTAATGTGAAACTCCTCTCTGTAATATTTTGAAACCATTCGATACTGCCCAGGTACTTAGAGAGTGCAAGTTTATCGTTTGGGATGAGTTTACTATGCTCACAAGGTAGAAATAGAGGCGTTTGACAGGACTCTCCAGTACATTCGGAGTAGTGAACATCTGATAGGTGGGATGACTGTACTACTCACTGGGGACTTCTGGCAGACACTACCTCTCGTGCCTAAAGGCACACGTGACAAGAGTTACCCTGATTTGAGCGATTTACACATTAAAGACCCGAATTTGCTTAAGGAAAGAGATATTCTTACACCTAAGAACGACGCAACAGCAAGTATTAATGATTCGTTATTGGAGACTAAAATCCTACTGATATGGCGAGATATCAGTCTGTGGACTCAGTGGTGGAGGGAAAGGACATGGTCCGCTACCCTGTGGAGTTCCTCCACACTTTAAATCTACCAGAGATTCCCCCTCACAATCTCTGACTGAAAGTTGGAGTACCAATAATGCTGCTAAGGAATCTGATACTTCCTAAGCTTTGTAATGGCACCAGGTTGCAGTTGAAGCCCTTACATAGTAACGTGATTGAAACAACAATCTTTACAGCATGTGGTGTGGGAGAAAAAGTTTTCATACCACACATTCCTTTAATTCCCTCCGATTACCACTCTCAATTCTTATAACTGCAATTTACCGTCAAAGTATGCTTCGCAATGGTGATAAACAAATCTCAAGGGCAGTCTTTGAAAGTTTCTGGTGTGGATTTAAGGAATGACTGTTTCTCCCAAGTCCAGTTGTACGTAGCCTGTTCACGTGTAGGCTCTCTTGACAACCTCGTGAGTCTGAAGCCAGAGGGGCTAACGAAAAATATAGTTTACGTGGAAATTTTATAAAAAGTATATAGCCCCAATTTACAATGTTGCTTAAAATAGATGTGACCCCTTATTTTTATTTCCCTTATAAATATCAAACAAGTTCATAACTACCTCTTAATACAAAAAAGCAATTTTCTGTAATGTTCATAAAGAGTACTCAGTAGCAAAGCACGGGTATTTAGCTAGTAGTAAGTTTATAATATATCAGAATGATAAAAGATATTACAGAAACAATCTATGGTCTAGTGACTCATGTAATATCAATTGTAAATATCAAGCCTAGAGCACATTAAGGAGAAGATTATTTTTTGAAGATATTACTTAAAATTTAGCTTTCAAGAATACAATAGATAACCATTAGTCAAAGACTACAACAGAAATTTGGGTAACCCTGAAGCACATGTCTATGTTACTCAGATATTAACAAACACATAATGGTGTGAGCTTAGAAATAAAAATGAGATAACAAATTTTAATTAAAGGATGTAATTTTTCTCTCTAATGAGAAGTACTGATATTTTTAAAGGGTTTCAAATGACAATTTTAATAATGTATATGCTTTGAAGGTTTTGTACGAATTAAGTTAATATGAACTTTCATGTGTTTCAATATAGTGTATTATAATTGGTCAATTTGATAGTGTAAAAGGAACTGTTTATAGTGGATTTTAAAAGTTAATTTTTATTGATCTTTTTCAATAATTTTAATTTTTCGATATATATGGTTTGACTTAATGTGATGAAATACAAAATCAGTTCAGAAACGTGTTGGGATTCAAGCACATCCAAATATTTTAACACTTTCTGCTTTGCCTACTCTGCGCGTCCAGTTTGGTCGGTTCTGCTTGACAAGATCTGTTAGGGCAAGGGACGGTAACTAGTCAATCGCAATTGACGGCTCTCTCTCAAAGCAATTTCTAGTTGTTCTTGTAAGAAAACCACATTTTCATTCAAATAATATTTGAGTATGACCAAAACTACCTTGATTGTCATAATTGGTCATGTGTTTTAAGAAATTTAAAATAATTTAATATAAGAATATACGTTTCATTGAATCTATTTTTTTCTATCCAGAAGGATAGGGAATCAAATATTTGAGCAAATCCAAAACGTCAAATGTAGAGTGGAGAAACAATGGGTGACTGCGAGACCTTTGATACGTTTATAAGTAGATCACAAAGTAACAAAGTTTTCCGACCCCTACCTTAGGGAAACCCATTCAAAATCAACAAATCTCTTTGTAGTAGCTTGGGTAGTAAAAATAGACACATGAAGACAGCTACAAACAATGTAATGAAGTGATTTTAAATAACACGTTTATTGGAACGAGCGTGTGTAAATATATTCTTAGTCATGTCGCAAATTTTAAAAGTTAATTTTTATTGATCTTTTTCAATAATTTTAATTTTTCGATATATATGGTTTGACTTAATGTGATGAAATACAAAATCAGTTCAGAAACGTGTTGGGATTCAAGCACATCCAAATATTTTAACACTTTCTGCTTTGCCTACTCTGCGCGTCCAGTTTGGTCGGTTCTGCTTGACAAGATCTGTTAGGGCAAGGGACGGTAACTAGTCAATCGCAATTGACGGCTCTCTCTCAAAGCAATTTCTAGTTGTTCTTGTAAGAAAACCACATTTTCATTCAAATAATATTTGAGTATGACCAAAACTACCTTGATTGTCATAATTGGTCATGTGTTTTAAGAAATTTAAAATAATTTAATATAAGAATATACGTTTCATTGAATCTATTTTTTTCTATCCAGAAGGATAGGGAATCAAATATTTGAGCAAATCCAAAACGTCAAATGTAGAGTGGAGAAACAATGGGTGACTGCGAGACCTTTGATACGTTTATAAGTAGATCACAAAGTAACAAAGTTTTCCGACCCCTACCTTAGGGAAACCCATTCAAAATCAACAAATCTCTTTGTAGTAGCTTGGGTAGTAAAAATAGACACATGAAGACAGCTACAAACAATGTAATGAAGTGATTTTAAATAACACGTTTATTGGAACGAGCGTGTGTAAATATATTCTTAGTCATGTCGCAGTGTCAAAAATCTAGTGGTAAGATATCCATAACTACAATAGCCTAACATATTAATACATCCCTTGAAAATTTAACGTATTATAAATCAGGATTTTCAATTCTTCAATGCAAATTATCATGGGTCAAAACAAACCTCTGCTATTGTGTGAATTGATGCCTTATTCTTAAATAGTTCATTATGGTATTTTGGGCTTTATTGGTGAAATAATTAAAACATATCCTGTTATTTAGCTATATGCTTGGTTTAAAAGGGTCTATCTTGGTTACACAATTTACTTTTTATAATCACAAAGGGCTCGTTCTATCTTGATAAAAAAAAACTCAACCTACATCGATGGGTACACGGTCCAAATTAAAAACTCATTTAGTTGGGTTTTTGATGACAGGCAGACCAGGCTTCGTAACCCAGCCAGGTGTATTTGGGAAATTTCTTAATATATAGCTATGGTATCTTCCCTCACGCAAGTCCGAATTAACTTATTCTAAATTCAACCTTCCTCATTTCTACATTTAAATATACAACGTGTATATAAAACATTGCATCAAACTTTGGCAGGCTATTCCTTGGGTGAAAATATAATAGTTCACATCAGCAACCCAGGGTCCATCGTAAATATTAAGGGCGGTATTCACCCCTAAAGATAGAGCTAAAAACGACTATTGTGTGAAATAGTATGAAAACTTACTAAGGTATTACAACGAATCTTTGTATACTACTTATTGACACCTTGATAATTAATAAACTAAATGTTCTGTTACCGTTACCCACCCCCATCATGTAAAAAAAAGGGGTGGGGGGGTGGTTTGTAACACTTTTTTCTGGAATAAAATATGAAAGAGTAAGTATTACTAATTTTGACTTAAGATTTCAAAACAAGGATTAGAAATTAACCAAAAAAAGGTGTCTTTGAGAAACTGTCTAGCTTTCTCCGTTTTCGAGATAATCACATACGTTTGAGCTCAGAGATAAGTGTAAATGCCTGCCAGGTAGGCAACCAGAATTGCCATGTTACTTCGCAATGCAGTTGTTTAAACATTTTTACCGGCACGTGTGACTATGTATCACGTACAGTACATTTGGTAAACAGGGCTGGTTTGTGTGTAATGATGGATAAACTAAGATACTTTTCTTTCTTCATAAGCTCCGATGTGTTTCTATATTTATCACATTAGTAAGTTATGCTTACACAGTTCACACTTTGGTGGGATTTTAATCATTACACTCACTCGAGTATTGAAAGCTAAATTAAGAAATACTAATTGTAGTTCTTGTAGGTTTTAGTTCCTAACTTCAAAACAAGATTCATAGCAAGTGTTCAAAATGGCGGCCCCTAACGTCATTGCAATAACTGAGGTGGCGTATCAATAACTTGCATAATCTTTCGAAAACACGTGGTGTTTCTTGAACCTTATCACATGCAGCACTTATCCTAGCTAACAGGTCTTACTCGGATTCAATGGTTGTCTCGTACACCAAAGCTTTGAAAAAACCCCACAGAAAAAGTCAAACGTATCAAGGTAAGGAGGCGTAGTGGCCACGCAACAGCCATACAGGCTCCCTACCTGGCAATAATTAACACTTGTCTTTGAAATCAAACATGCATGATTATCTCGAAAACGGGTAAAGCTAGACAGTTTCTCCACGACACCTTATTTGTTAGTTTTTACTCCATGTTTTGTAATCTTAAGTCAAAATTAGTAATACCTACTCTGACATATTTTATTCCAGAAAAATGTGTTACAGCCCCCCCTTTTTTACATGATGGGGGTGGGTAACGGTAACAACACATTTAGTTTATTAATGATCAAGGTTTCAATAAGTAGTATACAAAGATTCGTTGTAATACCCTAAGCAGTTCTCATAATATTTCACACAACAGTCCTTTTTAGCTCTATCTTTAGGGGTGAATACCGCCCTTAATATTTAAGATGGACCATAGGTTGTTGATGTGAATTATTATATTTTCACCCAAGGAATAGCCTGACAAAGTTTGATGCAATGTTTTAGATACACGTTGTATATACATTTAACGCGTAAATACTATGTGGTTAACTCAAAATCTTAGTAATACGGGCTGAAAAAATAAACCCATGTATACATATTATCTTGAGAATTCTTAAAGAGACTTAGTTTTTCTCATATTTTGCAAACAGCAAAAATAAATATTAGATATTTAAATTTGCTTTCATATGGTGTATACAATTCTGTACGGTTTTTTTCTTACTATAATAGATGTTGCCAAACCAGTCTTCCTCAAAGCTATAAACTATATATTACATAACTTTCATTTGGATAGTCATCCTCTTATGTGTCTATTATTAGATATGGCTAGTGTTTTCCCTTCATACTTATTAGTTGAGATGAATCGTGTAGAGATGGCTTAGCGAGAACATAATATTTATTTATTTATATAGTATTGAATACACATTCTTATATTTCGAATATTAACTGTATATCTTATAGATGGTTGATCACTGATGTGTTAAGCCAAGTTTCAAAGCTTAAATATTCTTCTCTATACATTTTCTAAACTAAACCGGTTGGTTATTTGATTAAACTGTTAAATTACAAGTGTAAAGTATGTTTAAATGTTTTATTTGAACATGATTTAAATTTACTGAATGATAAGGTATAAACACTGTTCTCTCCTTAGTAACTAAACTAAACAATGTAAAAGTGGTTTATATTAATGTCAGGGAAAGAATCACTCTTGTGAACAAGGTGGACTTTTATCTCTGCCATTTGTTAATGAATTATATTTAAAATGTTCCAACGGGTGGTTGTAAATATGATCAATTAAATATTGTCAACAATAATATAAAAGTGGTTTAATATTTAATTATATTATACATCCTAGATTATTTGTTAGAATGCTTGTCGACTGATTTTAAATAGTTATGAGTTCAATATCATACCAGATAATGTGACTGCTATATAATTAATTTTAATCACTTCGCTTGAATATAGAAGTAACATTTTAATATTGGTAATCTTATTTTATGAAATTAATGAGCGAAACCAATAAAAAATTGATGCCATAATTTTGAATACAGCTATATTGTAAAAATATTTTATTTTTAGGGCAAACTTCTTTATTTGTAAATTGTAAAGAAATCTTTATGTGTGTTTGACGTATGATTAATTCTAGTATATATAATATAAAATGTAAATATATATTATTTTATTCAACAAGGCAGGGTTTTATTTAATATTCTCCTCTTCTTTATATTAGTTTGATCTAGTAGGCCTGCATATTCATACTAGTGCGGTAGGATTAAGGAAGGTAGAATTTATAAGATATATTCCCACATTCATTGGTAAATTAATTCTTGAAAAAAAAGGGTACGTTAGGCTGGGATTCAAACCACTCTCCCCGTCACTGACTAACAATACAAGATGATACTTACGCCTTCACCTGTGTTACCGATATGTGGGTAAGGCAAGGTTGGTAAAACTGGAGCTACAAAATATAATTTAAAGGATAATAAAGATGAAACAAACAGTAAAAGGAAAAATTTGATTTCATTATATGGGTATACCATCCTTATAATCACCTTAAATACATAAAGAAAAATCTCTAATAACACTTTAATTATTCACAATTTACTTACCTTAAAATTATTTTAGTGGCCGTTTTAATTAATTATGAATAAATTCAAATTATACACTTTTTTCACAAAACCTAATTAACTTATTTATCGTAACAAGCTTACAAAAATATTTATTTCCACCAAATTAAGCTAAAACATTTTTCTGCACTACACAAACAAGATTAAAAACTAATTATTTAAAATGCTATTCAAGATTAAAATTGTAAAATCAACACGTGTGGATTTTCACGCTTCAAAAGAGACAAATATATACACCTGTATATTTGGAGTGACAAACATAGGTCACATCGGGACAACATTCCTGACTTTTTAAAATAAATAACAACTTGAACGAGTTCAATAAAAATGGAATTAACAATCATTTATATTAGTTTTAGTAAATTAAATATTGTTAAAATTGGTTTAAATTATTCGTTAAAATACAAAATATAGTTCCCCACAAAGAATGTCTTTCTCTTTAATCTTAAAATAAAGAAATTTACTAAAAACTCGTAAGATTTCTGAAACAAGCTTTCCACCATTAAGCTAAGAATCTATTTTAAATTTAAGTAAATATATTTATTTCCATAAAATCTTATAAATTATTGTAATATGATTAAATTTAGAAGGTAACAAATAATCATATTACAATAATTTATAAGATTAAATTTAGAAGGTAACAAATAAAGTTTCATTAATTTTATAATTATTGATATCTTTATGCAATTAACTTTTTATTGGCATGAGAGCAACCAATATAAAGGATTGTCTCCAAGTTAATGACAAATAAAAGGATTTGGGCCAAATTTTATGGTTATTTAAATTGAATGAATAATTTAACTTAATTTAATGAATTTAATAAATTAAATTTAAATTGAATGTAAAAAATTGATCTCTTTAAGTTATTATCAGGTTTGTTTTCTTATTATAATTTTTATTAGAAATAGATATAATATTTTTAATCTTAATGATGCTCACATCTTTATAGTTTTAAATTTAATATGAAACGGTTGCTCAACCTAACATCAAAATGGGTACGGTAAAAATTCTAACCCTTCTATATATAAATTATTAGTTAATCTATTTAAAAGTATGTATCAAATCGAATTTTAAATCCTTATATAAAAGTTTTTTGTAAAATATATTTAATTTCGACGAACACAGATGCGAGATATCTGACCCCCTTCTCCTCCCAAAAGAACAATACTCTCTAGACGTTACACGACTGCGTATCATAGGTCGTATGCCCTCTTTTCCCGCACCTCTAAGAACCGCTTACGCTGTCTTCAACTTTAATTAAAAACTTCTTTCTAACTTCTGTAAAGATAATAACGCCCAATTGTGTAATTTGAGAATAAGGTTTTCCCTTTTTGCCTTTATCAAAGACCTCTCTCTCCACCCCCAAAACCTTTTCTTTCCTTCTTTCCCCCTCCCTTTTTTTTGGTGTGTGATTATTATTTCCCTTGTTCGTTGTAGTGTCCCGTGGGCCGATAATGAAGCCAACCACGACCTAAGGAGGGAAGGGAATCATGGATCCATTAGACCTTCCTCTTCCCCTCCCCCTCTTATTTCCCACGCATCACCACAAAAGGGATATAATCAGGAGCTTAATTTGCAAGTTGGGTTTCTTATTCTAATTGGACGTAGAGAGAGAAAGATGAAAAGTTGGCGGTTCTGGGATGAGATGGAGAGGATGGGGGCGTACCTTGCTAATTTCATAAATACTAAGAGGTCTAGGAAGGTTCATGAACTAGATTGTAAACCATTCGGTTGGAGGGGTTGAAGAAGGAATAAGGGAGGGTGAGTTGTCAGTGATGAAAGGGGAGTAAATGAAGGTGAGTTAAGTACAAGGTCTAGAGGGCGTCGAACTAGAGGGTGAGAGAAGGTGGGTTTCTGGTGTTTAGGGGAGTAGGTGACTGCGGGGCCTATCAAAGACAATAATTGTAAGACTCGTGTGAAGTTTTGTGGCTACGAGGTTGGGTCACTGAGAACAAGTCAATTTGAGATGTAGAGGATGGCTATGTGCTATATGAGACGGTTTTAAGCTCGCTCCTTACGGCCGAAGAAAATACAGCCAATCCCATTTTTGTGTGTGTTCAGCGTCTGTTTATAACTGGTTAATGGTTTATAACAATATTAAAACCCACTTTGGTGGAAGCAAGTTCTAAGGCATCAATTTTGCATCAGATTTGACTAGGCTGTTTATTATTAAATGGTTTCACACTTTGCTCCCACTGTAAATCTGCTACAGTCCCTCTAAATTCAACCTTCAGTATCCCTAACACATTAGCGTAAATATTACTTATGCGTATAGTATAAGCAGAAAGTAAAAAAAAAACACAAATGGGTAAAGATAAGTAAGGTTGTACTAGAAGTAAATATTCCCATATTTGCATAGAGAGGGAGTTGAATGAAAATAATTTTAGGAAACACCTCTTTCTTAACGGCCGGCTGACATTAGAACTATGACCTTCCCATTCCTGACAAACTAAACCAGACGAGCTTTGCATTTATTCTGCATACTCACTGACCAATTGCTAACACATGGCAAAAGGTGTGATATAGTGGTAACATAATTGTTTAGTTGTTCTTTTTTAGTCTAAATAACCTTTCTCAGTGAGATTCAAACGGAATATCCCGTCATAAAATAAAGTATCGTGATCTTAAACAGTTTTTTTTATTATAGTTAATATTTTACATCTTATACAAAATGTAATTTTACCAGAAAATATACTAATCAATGTAACATTGTCATACTCTGTTGTCTGTTTTTTTTCAATGCATTACGTTAGAGAGGTTAAAAAATATTATTACACTTAATACTCAAGTGAGGCCAGAGTTTAAACGGTACTAGACTTGTAAAATTGTCAAAGAAAGGGACGCGTAAATTCACCATCCCGTCGACTACAGCACCACCATACTATGGGATGAAATGTTAACTGAAACAAGATACAGCTATCTGCGACAACCCATATTCACACCACGCAGATAATCTTTAGAGAGGGGCTATAAAGTCACCGGCCATTCTTTGGAGCTTTATGAAAGCACGTGTAGAAAAGTAGAAACTTTTATCCGTGCGACAACGCTGGACTCCCTGAACAAATTAACACGGTTCATTCATCGTTAACATTAGGTGTGTGACACTGTGGCAGACATCTGTAACACGCTACAGTTGTTGGTTCTCTTGCAGAGAGACTGGGGGTCATTTTGAACACTTGCTTTCATTAAGACTCTCTCTACGTCAATCCAGTGCCTTCCATTAACTCCTAGCAACGTTTCTCTATACTATGCAAATGCAGGCTGTCTCAGACAAATTCAACATTTTATTTGACCCTCTGGAAGTTTGGAAGAGGGGTATGTTCATGTTTATCCAGGAATCTTCCGTACGCTTGTAAAGAATTTGTACCAACAGGGTTTAATTCATTTCTAGAAACTAAAGTTGTCCGTTACGTTGAATGAGTTAACACTGTGAACACTATTATTAATTACTGTTTGGTACTCTAACAACAACACATTTGTTTGGTAAGAGAGGCTGCTAACTATAATTAGCTTATTTTTTTATTTTTGCTTAGTAATAATATTATTTAAACTATATATGTTGGTGTTAATCGTACCAATATCTACTCATAAGAAAGGCAATCTCGATACAACGAATGAAAAAATCTAAACTAATACTAAATATAATCATTAAGGCGGGGCGTCGTCTAAATATAAAACATTTCCCTTTGCTCATTCGTGTCTCCACCTTTTATCTTAAAATAAACATTTATAAAAAACTCGTAAGATTTGGTAAACTAAATAATAGGTCCAAACCTTGTTGTAGAAAGACACACCAAAGATCAAAAATGAAAATATATATACACACTTACTTTCTTACTCTATAGAATTAGGAACAAGGAACCCTCTTACAAAAAAAAATCGAAAAAAAGATAAATAAAGATAAAGGGTATAGGAATCAAATTCGTTCTCAAAGTCTCTAATTATAAAGTTTATTTATTAAGATTATAGCCCAGAAATTATTGGTGTAAAAGTATATATCAAATAAATTATTTTAATATTTAATATTACTATAACTTTACAATAATAAGTTATTTCGCATCTCAAATAGTTGTGGATAAATTACATCAATTGGAAAACTTATCTCATGTTAAGTGCCTTCAAAATAATTTTCAAAAGAAAATTAGAATTTCCATCTCATTTATAATCGTAAGCAGTGTTTGGGTACACATTTAGTCAAAATCATTAGAGCTGGTTTAAAAAAATATTTTTTTTTTTCTTTTTACCCTCCAGTAAAGTACCGGTACCCTTATAATCAGGTTTAGCCATATAATTCTCAAAACCCCTCTTGGGGAACTTAGATATCCCAAACATCAAGCTTTAGCTCAATCGGTAGAATAGTTTAAGCTCTATCTTTAGGTAGAGATTGAAATATTTTTTTTAGTATAGGAATCAAATTCGTTCTCAAAGTCTCTAATTATAAAGTTTATTTATTAAGATTATAGCCCAGAAATTATTGGTGTAAAAGTATATATCAAATAAATTATTTTAATATTTAATATTACTATAACTTTACAATAATAAGTTATTTCGCATCTCAAATAGTTGTGGATAAATTACATCAATTGGAAAACTTATCTCATGTTAAGTGCCTTCAAAATAATTTTCAAAAGAAAATTAGAATTTCCATCTCATTTATAATCGTAAGCAGTGTTTGGGTACACATTTAGTCAAAATCATTAGAGCTGGTTTAAAAAAATATTTTTTTTTTTCTTTTTACCCTCCAGTAAAGTACCGGTACCCTTATAATCAGGTTTAGCCATATAATTCTCAAAACCCCTCTTGGGGAACTTAGATATCCCAAACATCAAGCTTTAGCTCAATCGGTAGAATAGTTTAAGCTCTATCTTTAGGTAGAGATTGAAATATTTTTTTTTGTTTCATTGGGTATGAAACATAAAAATTTATCAAAATCTTTATTTAGATTTTTTTGACGATCACAATACTTTTTCTACGAGGTGTACAAAGAAAGCTAAAGTTAATTTACCCAACATAAATGCAAGCGAATACACGGGAAAAGTCCACTTTATTAGTACAACTGTTATAAAAACCATTCTGACATTCATGTATAGGTATAGACAAAATATCTCCAATGTAATTCAACGAAAAATTGTGAAATGTATCATCATATTGAACGTGTTGGCTTTCATTATAACATAAGTCATAATTTAAAAAATTAGTATATATCAATCAATATTTATCTATGATTTTTATAAATGTATATTTTAATTCTTTATTATTCATTAATTAAAGGTTAGTTACTATCTAAATGTTGTTAAAGCATTTATTATTTTTATTAAAATATTGTTTTGATGTTTTATTCAACACAGGTGAAGTTTTCATTTGTTTTAACTTACCGAAAAGTCGTTAATAAAAGCTGATATAAGGCATATTTAAATGATTACTAAACCATCATTATTATAAAGGATTTTAAATTCTAAGGTACTGAATGATTTCTTTTAAACTTCTTCGTCTTTATCTATTAGATTAAATTTATTGAATTCATTGTTGTATTTAATAATTAAAAAAAAAATTACATAGTAATAACTTAAGTCTTATGTCCAAACCTATTACAGGACTGATAACGCGAGAGAAAAAACTGCGTTTCAATAATTGCTTACTTCACATGAAAACAAACAATAGCCATCCCAATGAATCCCAAAAGTAATCAGACGAAAAACCGATAAACCACATTTAGTATAATCAAGAAAAGTACTGTTATCTATCTATATCTCTTCACAATCGAATTCTCTGAAAAGTTTCTGAACAAACTCAAGCGTGACACTTTAATGTGGCTACGAGACAAATCCAAGAGTAATCAACTTGTTTACGTAACCTTCAACCTCCCCTTCTGTCCTCTATTTTACTTTTCCTAAGACGTAGAGTAGTTTCAAAATGCCATGGTACCTGGGTAACGTCACAACTTTTGGTAAAGGTTACGTTTCAACACTAGAGTTAGGCTGGTCACCCACCAATCTGCCAAAACGTCCCATGGTGTCAAAACACAAATTGTTAGACCTAAAGAGCGGCGATGATGTGACAAAGGCTGGACAAAATTCAAGCCCAGTCACTGTCACGGCGTCATGTGAAGATGATATAGATCCTATATTATTAAGTAGTTGTTATTTACTGATAATGGAGGAAGAGAAGGCTAGAAGAAGCAAGTGTTTAGTGCATTCTCTGGAAAAAAGAAACATACATTTTAGTATTTATAAATATTGAGATACGATGAAAAGAAGTTCAAAAATGTAACCCACGTGAGTGTAGAGATTTTGATTTTCTTCGTTTGTTAATTGAATATAAGATGAGGAATCTTCATACAAACTCTAGACAAAGAATCACAGCAAAGGAGAGATTGCTCATAAGATTAATGTAAGTAAAAAACAAATAATAATAACTTTACTTAGATAAAATAGAATAACCTGCTTCAGGGAAGGTTTTGTCAGACGAGGAAACCCCATTGAACAGAAGTGCATATTGATGTCTTATGACAATGTCAGTTCGGTGTGCGGCAACTGAGTTAAACAACGTGTAAAATTCTTCATCGGACTGTCATTTGACAAAATTTCTTGTCATATGAATGTTTTTTGTCAGATTGTTGGGTGACCAGCCTTACAGTACATAGATTAACTGCATCAGTGGGCACGTGCACTAAGCGCCAAGGTCATATAATCTTTTTTTCTGGTGACTATAACGTGAGGGTTCAAACTCTGGCTGGGTGGATTGAGGGTGGGTTTTTTACTTTATTGTCACCCACTATCCATCAACGTAAATGTTAAGACATTTCCTCTAAATTCCATATTCATGAAACTCATTCTAATAATGTTATAAACTAACTAAAAGTTCTGACGGGTAGTATGTACGACGCATAAATGAAAATGTATTTATCTAGGAAATAAAATAAGCACGGTAATTTTAGAGTTAATTTCTCACACACTAATGTGGACACATTGTTAAACTATAATTTAAAATCCATTCCAAGTTCATCTGAATGTTTTTTGAACTCCTTTCTCTCTATTTCCGGTGACCTTGTTTATTGTGGATCCATCGTCTTAGGACGCGTGGTACCGTATGTAAGCCACAATTTAAATTGATAAATATACTGTAAGTTTTTAATATTTATACTACAGTTCTTAATGACACTTAAACAAAAGTTGGGCTACTTGTATCAGGAACTATGCCTTTATGGAACTACTTTCGCACCACATGAAGACAAAACTTGTTTGGATGGGAATCTCAAAAGTGTGTTTAGACAATTTGTTAAGAACGATGACTCCTTACTAGAGACAGCGTAGAAGGTCTATTTTAACCCAATCATCGTAAATTATAAGTCAGAGGGTTTATTTTTTGTTTGACCTAACTGGGTGATATTTTGGTTTTGTTTCACCAACAGATTAAAACAGGAACGGTTCACGTGACTGACTATGACACAAGTGGTGACGATGCGAGACCTATTGGCCGTCTAGAGAATAGTTTAGACATTGGTTGTGTTTCTACATCCTCTCTTCATTATCAATCTTGGATTACTTTAAAGATCATCTCTTTTTGACTGTTCATCTTGATTGTATATTTTTAACACTAATATCCAGTTGGTTTGTTTGTAAATATACTTTATTACAAGCGTGCTAAATATGAACGAATCATAATTTCTTTGTTATAAAGAAAAACCCACCGCCAGATTATAGTTCTAGATTATGACTCTAGAAAATAGAATAGATTGATTTGCATAGCTATCCAACTTAGAACATTATCTAGAATTTTACCAGCCCACAGCAGTGGTCACATTGTCTAGATAGTCACACTTGCAGTAGACTGGATTACCACTTACAGGTTTGAGTCTCTGCTTGGTGAACTGGGGCTGGTTCTCAATGAGTTAATATATTAATATATTACTGTGGGCTGATAACTCTTGTGATAAAACGTACAAGACAAATAAATAGAACATGATTGAACTCGGGACTCTTATATAAGTAGCCTATAGTAGAAGACAGAATGAAAATTTCATATAATAGCTTTATTGTTCTCGACAGTGCTTGTGTAAACTGGGGTGAGGTCTCCAAGCTGATATTATTGTAACAACTATTGAGCCGCTAAGAACTGACTTGAAAATTTCACCCTAGGTTTTGTGGGAAGGGATTTATTCCCTATCTAAATGGGTTTAAATTTGTTAGTTTCCTTTCCCCCCAGTACCTGGTTTGCTGTTGAAGATTTTATTGCATTCCAGATCCTGAAACATATTGACCTGTCGTTATCAAACAATTTACAATTCATGGTCATGTTTTTTGATAAAATCAATGTCACTGATCTGTCGTTATCAAACACTCGCCTTACTTCCAATGTTTTATTTGTGTGAGTAGTTTGTCAATCAACTGTATTTCATAAACTTGAGGTGTATCTTTCATGTTCTGAATTGATTTATTATAATATTAGCACACAGCCTACCAAGTATTTTAATTCTAGAAGAAGCGACACCCAGTCTCCCGATCACTAATCCACCACTGTGATAGGGAAGCAGAATTCTACAATGGTATTTTTAGAACACACCTAGAAAAGCTCCCGGTACCCTTAATTCAGTATTCAAATTCAGATTGGTTTATAGTGTTGGACCTCTCCAAATCTTATATCATTGATAACTTTGGTCCTAACAGTACTAATTAAATCAAACAAAACTACCGTTGAACACTTGGAATATCCCATTGATTAAACCTACATTCCTCTTGTTTACGACGTCTTTAAACCACTCTACACAAAACACCCTTTCCCCACAACATTATGGAGTACACTAGTTTGGCGATAATGGGTTCGCTTTACGGATGTGCTTGTGTGTTGGCTTTAATTGGTCTCCAGTTTCAATGTAATGAAGGCTGTAGGTGTAAGAGGAGGTTTGCTAGATGTGTGCACAAGAGAAGGGATGTACAGGGGTGACGGGGTGTAATCCGAGTGGGCGGGGGTAAGATGAGACTTGGTAATGGGGCGGGAGTGGTCGCTTACCACTGCACGGAGGTAAAATGGCTTTCTCTAAAGTGGCAACTACTACGGTGACTTCCTATGGCGCGACACTTTATGGAGAAAAAAAAGGGTGTGGTTTCCTTACCAACCAAGTGACGACATATTATTTTCATAACTTTAAGATTTAAAAAAATTATTAATTGGTTTATCTTTGCGTATAACTAGAAGTCAGTCCAACGCTTTTCCTCAGTCGGTAATGCGTTTGTTTACTGAATTAAGGAGTCCGGGTATGGCTAATTAAAATTATCATTTGCGAACCAGATGATCTAAATCCTGGAAGTTTTAGTATTGTGTCGGTTACTAAATAAATTTAGTATGTTTGCTAAGGAGTTGCTCGATCTTAATTATTGAACGGACAGAAGAAACTATTTTTTAAATTTAAAATTAGAAATTAATAAATTATTTCATAAATAATAAATAGCACTAATAATATAGTAACGGAATTATTTATACGAGTCACATAATAGACTACCTTAGTCATTTAGGATTGCTTCAAGCTCAATGACCAATTTTCAAATAATACATTTCACTGTTTATCTTACGGTACTAAGAGTTTCAAATTCTAATCATATTATAGGGCAGGGGGTAACCCCTTGTCGTTCGTATAACAACGCCTTTGTATGTATATTATGCTAGAAGTTGTTTGTTTAATATCTCGGTAAATAATAAAATAAAATAATACATAATTAGAAGTACCTTAATTCGATAATCATATTTTCCTGGAATAATATTTTTCGTTAGCCTACTTTAGAAGATAATTACTGTCTTTTAGATATTTATACTATCCAAATAACCCACATAAGTGGTCGCACGGACAAGGGCACCAATCTTACTTTGTTTGGTTTAGCGGTAAACGTACAAGTTTCTGTGTGAAAACTGGCTGGGTGCACTGAAGGGAATTTTCAAAAATTGTTTATATCTCTTTCTTTCACCTAAATGTGGGTACATTTAGATTAAATTGTACCTTTTACAATCTCACACCATTTGTATAAGTATTTGGACATTCCAAAAGGTAGTCAGACACAAGGCACGTTTTCACTAACTCAAATAAAAGTTTTTTCTAAAATATGTATGAATATTAAGTTAACATTGAATAAGAAAGTTTTATAACCAAATTAATATAATATGTATTATCTTCCCACAACTCACTTTCCAAACAACACAAAACTTTATTAACTAAGCGAAATAAATTATGATTTAAATTTATTGTAAATTATGTATGAATATACTAAGAATGTTTGAACTCGACGTTCCAAATTGAAATAAATGTTTATTCGTTTTGTTCTTAATTCAAACCCGTTCAAATCTAAATTTAAAAAATAAATATATAAATGTAAATTCGAAAAAAAAACGTCAACCATTAAAATTTGGCCAAACTTCTAAATTAAAATATTCATAGCAATATAATGTATAATTTGTTATAGAAATTAATAATAATAGATCTACGATGATCACTTTCTCTCATAAGAACTACTTTCATACATCTCTTTGTGAAAATGATCACTTTATCTCATAAGAACTACTTTCATACATATCTTTGTGAAAATGATAACTTTATCTCATAAGAACTACTTTCATACATCTCTTTGTGAAAGTGATCACTTTATCTCATAAGAAATATTTTCATTCTCTTCTCTGTAAAAATAATCACTTTCTCTCATAATAACTACTTTAGTTTTCCTCATTGTGAAAATGATCACTTTCTCTCATAAGAACTACTTTAACTTTCCTCATTGTGAAAATGATCACTTTCTCTAATAAGAATTACTTTCATCAATCTTACTGTTGTTAACGGAGGATCCCTGACAACATTTATGAAATATAAATGGCCATTTAAGTTTATCACTATTATTAGTTATTTTTACTTTTGTGATGAATACTAAACAAAACACCATCACACTTGCTATACACTTAAGATTAATACTTTTTTTTGTTTAAATTTTTTTTAATAGGCCTAATTTCCCTATTTACAATTTTTCTTTTGCAATGAGGCTTATAACCCGGAAAGGTAAAATCACTCGGTGAGGCTTTTACAATACTACTACTGAATACATGATATAAACTCATTACTTGTGTTATCTAATGTCCAGAGTCGTCTGACCTATTACCTATATAAAAGTGAACTTTTTTATGTGAAGGTAAGCTAATCTTTAAGGAAACTTTACTATGAGAGGACTGTAAGCAAGTGTTCAAACTTCTACAAGATGCATGTATTATTATAGTTCAAAATTATAGCTATAAGAATATAGAATGCTATGTTAAATTTAATTAGTCAAGCTGTTGTCTTTTGATATATTCATGAATTAAATTAGAGCCTAATTTAAGTGCAAAGTCACCCTCATCCTTGTTATAATGGATTAAAGAGTGACTCCTGCAAATTTCAATAGACTGGTTTACCAGTGATGGAAAGTTAGGATTCTAATCATGGTAGTTTTATATTTCTTGAATAGTTTATCTTTATTTCACCACACAAATTCAGGCATATTCCTTAGGTTTTGATTTTATCCTTCTAGTCTCTAAATTATTAATGTAAATGTAACTATTTAAAAATAGACCTACTAATGGTTTCATGAACAGTTTCGTTTATTCGTGTAGAGGTTAGAAATTACTAAAGGAAACAAATTCAATGTTTATTTTCTTAAATAGAAATATATAAATAGAAAAATTTTGAATTTTTATTAAAGGAAATACCAATTAAGAATATTTGTTTTTAGATATTTCAAACTTTACATGAATGTACTTGTTCAAAAAACTATTAGTTTTGTTAAAGAATCGCGCCTACTCTATTCTAATAGATTTTCCACTGACTCATTTGATCAAATCTCAAAATAATCCATACAATCACATACCAAAACTACTGTCAACCTCCGTATTCCGTTGGCTCTAAGTGACAGGATGTGTAGCGGCCGAATATAGGGGCAGTGGTGAAATATATTTGTGGGTTCGTAATTTATAGACGGCTTTGGTTTTAGGGTCTATTATAGGACTACTATTACACGATCTGATGTAATAATAAGTTTACAAATAGAAATATCAAGACTTCCCTTAGTAACTAGCAATATAACTGGTAAGATAAGAAATGCTTAACCAAGTGCCTGATTGACACATTCGATGGCCCTAAACGGATACGAACCACGGTAAATTGGGCACGATTGTTGCCTTCCGGCACAATTTACCGATTACCTGGTGATTTATTCCGCACAGCTCCACAACTGAGCAAAGTGACCCCTTAGTGCAGATATTATTTTACCAGCCCCGAATAGATCTAAAATAGAACCATGTGTACTATAAATTTGCCTTGTTGCCAACAACAATGCTGAAAAACTGTTTTGAATAGTCAACTGTTCTACTGTTTACAAGATCTTCATAGCAAATGTAGCCCGACCAGTTCTATCGTTTGAGTCTTTCAACAATAATATATGAATTAAAACAAACATCCCAATTTAGGACAGGATGGTTACACTACTTTCACTTCACACAGCCCAACAACAACAAAAATGTGGTGCTTTGGAAGTTAGAGCTATTCTTGGTTATATTTGACACCCTGATTCAAAAGATTGCATCATTTTTACTCTATCAGCTTTCGTTTTAGATACACAGCATATCCACCTTATATGATTATGTATTTTCTAAGCAGTGTGTCTACAATAACTTCCATATTATTAATCACCGATATAAATGTGATATCACAATTTGTAATTTTAAGTTTATAGACTACAAAATAAGATAATCTAATGTGATTTTATTATATTTTCAGCTTGAGTAGACACTATGGCTTCCTCACGAAGAAGCTGTTTGAACCATCCAAATGTATTTTGCTACATCTATGGCGAGTACACCATGAAATAAAGTAGGAAGCCTACTTCAGAATTGGTGAAGAAAGCATACCTTTGTTAGTTTGGTGTCCAGCTTGGAGACCAATATAAGTCTTGGGCTCCACATATTGCATTAAAAACGTGAACGGAGCATCTGCGGCAATGGACAAATAGAAAAGGAGCAGCTTGAAATTTGGGGTAACAATGGTTTGGAGGGAACCTAAAAAACACCATGATGACTGTTTTTTTTTGTCTTGTCCACAATAAACTTAAATCGAAATATTTGAAGTAAGTGGACATGTCTTGACCTAGATTCAGCAAGACGACCTTATCCACACTGAGATGAGGTAGCCGTTCCACATTTCCACCAACTACCAGAGCTCTCAGAGGGTGAATCAAGCATGTCTGATGAAGAAATACAAGATAACAGAATTGTGGAAGGTGACAGTGATTTTGGCGGAAATTCAAATTTTCAACTTTTTAACCAACATGAACTGAGTGGCCTCATAAGGTATCTTAAACTTTCAAAGGAGTCTTCTGAATTGCTAGCTTCCAAGTTGAATGAAAATAACTTACTCCATTTGGGAACCAATCAGTGGCGGCTCGTGTATAGGCACTGAGGAACTGCAGCACCCCCTATTTCCACTTGATATTATCGATAACATTTAATATAATGAGTCCTTTTTTCTCTAATTCCTTCTTTATTTTTGTAGTACAATATATATTCATTACGCTTAATATCAGTACTTCAGTAGCCATCCACCAGTTTATGAAAAAGTTATAAAAAATCTTAGTATGGAACTGTGCACTTCACATTGCCAGTGACGTGGTGTTTGACTGTTGTGCGCTTGCATACATAGGAGGGAGGTGGGTAGAAAAGTGGGAATGCCAGGTAGAGAGAGCACTGTTGCTCTCATAGTGCCGGCTCTTGCGTGATGATGCAAGGAAGTTGTTTTTTACTCAGCGTGTGTTTCTTAAAAACCGTGTACCATTTTCTTGAATGTGATAAAGTGTAGAAGAGTGAGTAATTAGATTATTATTCTGCTTCTAGATATTCTATTTTATTCATTTTTTACGGATTTTTAATTTAACAGAAAGACTAAATGCTCTTGCAGTATTTTTAATGGAGAAAAATTTCCTAAATTGCCATCCAGAGATCAAGGAGAAAATTATTAATTTTTTTGCGCAAATTGAAACAAAAATAATGGATTTCATTTTTAAATGAGTATATCAAGCTTGAACTGTAACAATTTTATTTAAGGTAAATATTATCAATGAAACTTTGATTGACAGAGCCCAAATAATCCTGCCACCATTACATATAAAGCTTGGACTGATGAAACAATTGGTGAAGGCTTTGAATAAATATGTTTTGTGCTTTCGCTATTCAAGTAAATTCCCTGGACTGAGCATGTAAAAACTGAAAGCAGGCATTTTTGATGGTCCCCAGATAAGACAGCTGGTAAAGAATTCACATTTCTTAGATTCAATGAACAATATTGAGTCTTGTGCCTGGTCTTCGTTTGTTCTAGTTGAAAATATTTTTATTGGCAATTACATGGCAGGCAACTACTCCGAATTAGTATAAGATATACTCTCCAGTTTTAGTAAGTTTGGCTGTAATATGAGCATCAAGGTCCATTACCTGCACATCCAATTAGATTGTTTTCCAAAAAACCTTGTTGATTTAAGTCAAGAGCAAGGAGAACGATTTCACCAGGGTATTAAAGCCATGTAAGAAAGATGCCAAGGAAGGTGAGACACCCACATGATGGCATATTACTGCTGGAAACTTCAGCAGTACTGTCTCGGTAGACCTCACTCTAGAAAGT
The DNA here is from genome assembly GCA_902141385.1 of Timema californicum. Classification (NCBI taxonomy): domain Eukaryota; kingdom Metazoa; phylum Arthropoda; class Insecta; order Phasmatodea; family Timematidae; genus Timema; species Timema californicum. The sequence continues at coordinate 74,068 of CABFOW010003355.1, forward strand.
CTTGTACAAGATCATTTTCACATGTTGAATGACTGATAAAAAAAATGATTTGGTTGAAACAAGTGGATTTAGTAATATGCGGTTGTTTTAATAGTATGCAATAGTAATAGTATCAAAATAACTGATATAATGAATTAACTTAAAAATATATAGTTTCATACATTTTTGGGTTGAAATAAACTCATTTATTAATATGTGATTTTATTAATAGTACAGTATGTAGTATTAAAAGCATAAATATTAGTCAAAATTTTATCAAAATAGCAGATCATGAGATAAAGGATCTCAAATGTTGATGAACGATAGGTGAGAATCGGCATATAACTATGCCATGTCTCCAAAACTAAAGTTTATAGGGTAAAATTAATGCAATTTTTGTAATTAGCTGGCCAAATATACCAAAGAATAGGTCTAACTTTTAGGGCACTCAAATGTGTGTTGGGCAGTGATAATACCTTTAAGAAGAGGGTCTTGCTCTGAGATCACACATTTGATGCTCATTGTCCAAACTATGTTTGCAAAAATATAATACAATCACACATTAAATAACTTCCTAAACATAAAATTCTATTGCGGATTCATTTATGATCATTTTATTATTTACGATAATAATCTTTATAATCCTTCCCACAAACACATTCTCAATAACATTCACCATAAACTATATTTCATCACCAAATTTGAAACTAACAATATCATTAACTATATGGAGCTTAGTATCTATATAAATATCTTAAAATATATGTTTTTATAACTTTCAAAATCCAACCCACACTGATGCTAAAATACAAAATGATTCTTCATATCTGTCATAAACAAGCATCCCTCATATAGCCTCAACTATGAAATTCTCCATAGCCCACTTAACAAAACAAACTATAAAACTCAAATAAATAGAATATAACAAATTGTCATAAGTTATGGATATTCTCACTCAACAGTGTAAAAACTTATAAAAAAGAAAAAATCAAAGCTATCAAACAGTTTCTAAACAGCCTTATCCAATTATTATCAAAACACTGATCATAAAATTTCTAAATTGCAAATAATCACTTACACATGTCCTGAAATAAATCGTATAGCAAATATAATTAAAAAAATCACAATAAAAAAGGATTATCAAATAATTATATAACAAAATTTAAACAACAAGCAAAAAAACTCGTTTAATAGATCTGGAATCTACAAAGTCATTTGTGAAATCAATGAAATGTATATAAGTCATTTGAGATGACATTTAAGGTTTCNAAAAAAATCACAATAAAAAAGGATTATCAAATAATTATATAACAAAATTTAAACAACAAGCAAAAAAACTCGTTTAATAGATCTGGAATCTACAAAGTCATTTGTGAAATCAATGAAATGTATATAAGTCATTTGAGATGACATTTAAGGTTTCGTTACAAAGAGCACATTTCTGACTTCAAACTATTTACAATTGACTGAATATTTAAAAAATCAGACAATCAATCCACACATATCAATCAATGCATGAAACTTCTTCTTCCTTCCCACAAGGGTAATAAATTAAACACAGGAGATATTTTGTTTTAGTCAAGCAACTTTATTAAATAATAAATATATCATCAATGAACAGTTACAATTTGAAAATTAAACTCTTGTGAACATTATTAAATATTTTCCTAAAAATGAAATAAATACTTTAATTCCAGATTTCACCTACGCCCTTTTTAATATTGCATTTAATAATAATTCCATATCAATTTTTCCTTAACTCTTCTGCCCTTCCTTCCAGCTGGGCCAGACTCTAGAAGATATACTACATTCATTTATATCATTTTACCTTTTTTCATCTATATATTTTTCAATACACAAATTAATTTAAAATCTTTTCAACAAAACACATCCAAAACATTTTAAAACATAGAATATAACGTTCTTGAACTTCACAGCTGCTTCCAGTTACATCTTACAGCTCCTCTTGCACGTTGCCGCAAAAATTTAGTTTAATCATCTTGCTACAACATTAACCATCTGTGTTTAA